>SJYT01013283.1:43020-76184 GCA_006410635.1 Cephalophus harveyi | reverse complement strand
CATTTAATGTACCAATATGCTAATGTCTTATTCTTAATGTATATTTCTGAATTCTGTTTTATTTTTTCTGTTTATTTTGGAGTCAAGTTTCTTTAAAAATCTATTACTAATAAAGGACTGTGGTGTAGACCTACATATAAAAATGTATTAATACATGCTTTTCTGAAAGTGAAGATAATTATATAATACTCATAGTGAATGTATGACTTCTCCAAGTCACAGAAATTAGCAGCAATATGGTGCTATGGGAAAAAAACAAAACTGAATTCAGAATACTCTGTACTTTGATCCTATAATATCTGATCTATTACTTAACTTCTCTCAGTCTCTTTCATCTCAGTATTAAAAAGAGGGAAATAACATGGAATTTACCTTTCACATGCCATCACGAATATCACAATATTTACATGTATCATGTGAATAACAGGAGGCAATAGTGTCCGGGAAAAGTCAGCCATTAAATCAGGATTAAAACATGACTTTATGTTGTCAAACTGCATAGGCTCAAGTTCCATCCCTCTTACCCATTAGCTGGATGACTGTCATCAAGTTAGTGAGACTTTTGGTATCTTGGTTTTCTCGTTCATGAAATGGATGTGTTCATGGGGTGCAAAGAGTTGGACACAACTGAGTGACTCTTAAAATAAATAAAAAATAAATGATGATCACAATAGTATTCATTGTAGGATTACTATGAAGATGAATCAGGTTGTTAATTGCAAATTAGTTGATAATATTGACTAACAAATCAAAACAGGAGGAAGTAGTCAAGAGGTTTTAAATGAAGCTTCAGCAAAAGAATGGTTTTCCTATTATGAGAATTAAATGCAGAACTAATCATTCCCACGTGTGTTTGTCCCCAAAGTTAAACAGAGAAAGTAAAACAGAAGAAGAAAAAAAAAAGAAATGCAGTTCTCCGTGCCGAGAGGGAAGCTCTGTGCCTGTCTGCTCCTTAGCAACTGAAATTTGTCTTTCAAAAGCAAAATAGAATAGTGAACACCCGGAAACATTCATTCCGAAGACCAGTCCTGGCATCCCTTAATGCTTCTTTGTTTTTTTCCATAATTGCATTTATTTACTTATCCGTTTACCTACTCCTGTCGGTGCTGGGTCTTCATTGCTGCGCGCGGGCTTCCTCCAGGTGCGGCGAGCGGGGGCTCCTCTCTGGTTATGGTGCACGGCCTCTCACTGCCACGGCATCTCTCCCTGAGGAGGCTCTGGGGCCCCAGGTTTCAGTAGCGGCGACATGTGAGCTCAGTAGTTGCAGCTTCTGGGCCCCAGCGCACAGGCTCAATAGTCCTGAGGCATGGACGTAGCCTCCAGACGGCATATGGGATCTTCCCAGACTAGGGATCGAACTTGTGTCTCCTGCTCCGGCAGGCTGATTCCTTACCACTGAACCAGCAGGAAAGCACAATGCTTGTTTTTAAAAAGCTTGTGGAGCGTTTTTCCCCTCTTGTATACTTTTTGCATTTTAATATGAATATGTCTATATAAATTCTTACAATTTGAAGAGTTGTAAATTAATATTATGAAGAATGCCTAATAATTTTATCAAGAACCATTGGAAAACATACAGAAATGTAGTCACCTTTGTTGACCATAATTCCAGGAAAGGAAGAATATGAAGCACACAAAAGTAAATCCACTTATTGGCCATCCATCAGCACTCATTTCATAACAGAGCTATAGAAATGAACCTTATTTTCTAATTAAGAATTTCTTTTATGGCCAGTAAATTACTTTCATGATTTGCCCTGTAGCTCTGCAGAATGCCACCATCACGCCCTGTCTCAGATATAATGGAAGAAATTTCTATATTCATAAAATGAATGTTTTCTGTCCAGAATTGCTTTTGATTAGTACGAGCTACATGACTGACACTGCCTTTTTCTGGGAAAGAACCCCGAGTGTGTTTTATCCAAGTGCAGTAATTGTGCTGGAAGTAAGATAGCAATGGCATTCGTTAGCTTTGATTCTAACGGCTGTAAGAGCCGCAGAAAAGTAGGACTTTGTGCTACGTTTGCATAAAATAATGACTGTCCGTTGCGTGCCAGCTTTCATGGACTCAATTTGTGTAAAGATGATAATGCTGGGCGTGTACTTAGAGCTTTTACTTCCTGAAGCTCCACTTTTCATTTCTGAACGTGCCTGTCAGTGAAAACGACCTTGGCCTTCGGCATGAGTGGCCTAAATTGAAAGAAGCATATTTGGAGGGCTGAGACCCAGCCACAAACCCAACAGCCAGCTGGATAATAAAGCAGAGGCAGCTGCCAGCCCAGCTGTGCAATGCGCTCGCGGGGTGGTATTTGGTTCAAGACTCACTCGCCTGCCTCATATCTGCACCCAGAGAGCTGCTTCCACTGGGGTCTGTGAATTTCACTCCTCTTCTAAACTACCTGAAGATATCTGCTCAGCCTAAATTGTGTGATTATTATCATTATTGTTTAAAATTCTGCATTATCCATGTAGGACTTTTAGAAACTTTTTAAAATTTCTTTATATGTTTGGTCAAACCAGTCAGTCCTAAAGGAAATCAACCCTGAATTGCATCCCAATGAATATTGGGAGGACTGATGCTGAAGCTGAAGCTTCAATACTTTGGCCACCTGATGTGAAGAGCCGACTCATCGGAAAAGACCCTGATGCCGGGAGAGATTGAGGGCAAGAGGAGAAGGGAATGACAGAGGATGAGATGGTTGGATGGCATCACTGGTTTAATGGACATGGGTTTGAGCAAACCCTGGGAGATGATGAAGGACAGGGAAGCCTGGCGTGCTGCAGTCCATGGGCTTGCAAAGAGTCGGACATGACTGAGCGACTGATCAATGAACAAACAATGTGTTTGACTCCATCGGGTCTCGGCTGCAGCCCTCTGGATCTTCACTGCATCACGTAGGATCTTTCGTTGGGGTTCCCAGACTCTCTACTTGTGGCACATGGGCTCCAGAGGGTACAGGCTCAGTAGTTGCAGCCAAGCATGCAACTAGCATGTGGGATCTTAGCTCTTGGACCAGGGATCAAACCAGCGTCCCCTGCGTTGCAAGGCAGGTTCTTAACCATTGAACCTCTAGGGAAGTACCTCCACTTAGGATTAAAAAACAAAACAAAACTCTAGACTGGTCAAAGCAAAACAAAACTGCCTTTGTCTGAACTATCCACAGTTGTCTTTGAGAAATCAGCGGACAGCTGTGAATTGTCCCACAATTCGCATATGAAGATAGCATGATGCTATTTATAAATGTTATACCTAGACAGGCGTTGGTAGGTGGAGAGAGAATGCACAGTGGCATTAAGGAAGGTGGAAAGAATACACGGAGTTGTCTGGAATCTGACTGACTGGGGCATTTGTCTGTCCTATCCCATGCCTCTTCTCCAGGATTGGCAAGTTGAGATCCTGACTTACAGACGAGCATGTAAGGAGATCTTGGTTTATAGATGAGCGTGTAAGGAGACAAGAGGATTGAAGGAGGTTACAAGCAGATGCCATGGAAGATGGGGGCTGGTCTCAGGTGGAGCCTCATCTTTGACAGTACAGTTTTTCATTTTAGATTAATTTTTTGCTCGGATGTAAATTTCAATATTTGGGTTTTATTAAAATCAAGATAAGAAAATAGAATCTTTACATCAAATCACCTTGAAGTAGTGCTTTCAAAGAATAAAGCAACAGAAACTCAAATCATAATGCTTTATCATGTGATTTTAGAAAACTTCATGCCCCAATCTATTTTCCAAGATTACTTTCAGCTATTACCAGAGTGATCTTACAATCTAAAGTTCTATTTCACTTAAAAATAAATAGATTTGTAGAAATATTTCCAAGAGATACAGCATCTGAGAAAGGAAGCTTTCAGTGATGCATGTTTATTTTGTCAGAAGTTGCCATCTGATTATTATTTTGTAGCAGTCTTAAAGGGAGGTGAAGTCTACTAATATTATCACTCTGTAATCCAGAATGTTTTCCTCTGAAATAGAAAAAAGCAAAATGAATGGAGACACATGGTCGAAACCTAGAAGCATTAACAGAATGCAACCCCCTTCCACTTTTTCAAATCATGAAAGGCCAAATTCAGGACTAAAC
Source organism: Cephalophus harveyi (assembly GCA_006410635.1). NCBI lineage: Eukaryota > Metazoa > Chordata > Mammalia > Artiodactyla > Bovidae > Cephalophus > Cephalophus harveyi. Next base: position 72,103 of record SJYT01013283.1, on the reverse strand, counting down.
TTAGACCAAATTCTTTGCGTGGTTCTTCTTCCCCTTTGGATGGTTCTTATTCTCCAATGCTGGCATCTGGCATGGACCAGCCCAAATCTCAGCCTGAGAGGCTCTACTATTTGCAGTGGATGTACAGCAAGTAAAAGGGCTTCCCAGGTAACAAAACAAAACGCTTGTCAGAGCAGGAGACTTAAGAGACTCGGGTTCCATCCCGGGGATGGGAAGATGCTCTGGAGGGGGAAAAGGCAACCCACGCCAGTATTCTTGCCTAGATAATCCCAGACAGAGGAGCGTGGCAGGCTATAACCCACAGGGTCTCAAAGAGTTGGACATGACTGGAGTGACTTAGCATGCATGCACAGACTGACCAAAGCTCATAGGTGGTGTCAACATGGAAAGCCCTAATGGTCGCTGAGCACCTTCTATAGGGAATGTGATGTCAAGTCTCCTGATGATCAATTTCTGCTACCTCTTAAACAAGCCGACCTACCCTGCTTTCTTAAATGATCAGTTCTCTTTCTTTGTCTTTCCTGAATTAAATACAAATAAATTTGGTTATCATTTCAAATATTCCAACAGATGGCTATGTTATCTATTTGTACAGCATAACATCCTTTTTATAAACTCAGATCCGAGTGAAACAAACTGTCTTCTATTTGAAATAATAGTGTCAACTACCCTTTATTTAGTGCTGACTTTGAACTGTGGACTTTGCATTCATGGTCTTTAGTCAAGTCGTGGATTATCTGTGACAGGTATTAGCCCTCTTTTGTAGATGGGAACACTGAAGCCCGGAGACACCAAGTAACTCAGCCAATGGTAGGACCCGATAAAGAAGGACGTGAATTTAGCCCTTTAGACCTTGATGCCCTTGATAATACAGGACCTTTCTTTTGTCAGTATTCATAGTGTTGCAATTTTAGTTAATGCAGAATTTCTCAAAGATCCATTGTGCACATATTCTAATATTAAAAGGAAAGTCCTAGCAAATACTTTTACACGTGTCTTTTAAGGCACTGTTTTTTTCTGCAAAATCTCTACAGTTTGAATGCTACTGGGTATGTAATTGTTAGTGTTCTCACGTTTATCTCTCTAAATCATTATCAGGTAATGAGAGTAGTCACAATATACCATGTGCCTTCTATGTGCAAAACTTACAATAGGCTGTCTTCAAGAATTGTTGTTGTTGTTCAGTTGCTAAGCTGTGTCCAACTCTTTGCAGCCCCATGGACTGCAGCACACCAGGCTTCCCTGTTCTTCACGATCTCCCAGAGTCTGCTCAAAATCTCGTCCATTGAATTGGTGATGCCATCCAGTCATCTTATCCTCTGTTGCAAATTAACTTGCTTAATTGTCATCAAGATTTGACTATTTAGATGATTATTTGATCTCTACCATCATCATCTTACCAATGAGGAAACTCAAAAACAGAGGTAAAGTGATGTGTTTAAAGTTATATAGCCAGTTAGCGGCAGGCCTGGAATCAAACTTGTCCTTTTGACACAGTCTAAAATCTTAGCCACTATGCCAAACTGTCTCTAAATAATATTTTCCTTAGTGTGAAAGGTATTAGTTGCTTGGTCATGGCCAGCTCCTTGCAACCCCATGGACTGTGGCCCACCGGGCTCCTCTGTCCATGGAATTCTCCAGGCAAGAATACAGGAATGGGAACCATTCCCTCCTCCTAGGGAGCTTCTCAGCCCAGGGATCGAACCTTGGTCTCTTGCATTGCAACCTCGTTAAAAGAAGTTTAATAGCACATTTTTTGCATACTAAATAAATAGTATTATTTACTATTTACTATTTCTATTAATAGAATTTCTATTTCTAATAATAGAAAGAAATAGTAAATTGAACCTGAAAGATATAAATATTTATTAAAACCACTTAGTTCTAAGATGTAATTCAAAAATCCATTGAGTTATAGTCAACTGTATTTTACATCAATACTTTGTAAATAGAGAGTTGTGAATCATTTACTGGGCAGTGGGAAGCTACCATTATTTTTGTCACCATTATTTTGGTTCATATTTGTTAAGTGAGCAAATGACTATTTTTATAGTTATCTCTTTCTGTTAGGCAACCTTAAGTCAGTCAATATAAATAGGAACAAACCATGAAAATTATTTTAAAAACAGGCATTTTCTGTAATCCAGGGGTATTCTATGAGCTGCCACAGATTCCGTACTCATACAAAAAAACAAGAAAAAAAAGTAACTGGTTCTGCATGCCTTAACTACCAAACCCCAAGGACCTTTCACTCCTTAAATGATCCTGTTGTCACTCATTAAGTTGCCCTAGGAGGTATAACCCCAAAACAGTGACTTCTGAGAGATAATAACCACAGCCGTGGCCTAGAGCACTTAGGTAGGAGACTACCCTTTTCTTCAAGTGCTATTAAGCCCATGGGGTAAAGCCCTTGAGCTGTGGTGTCAGCTAGCATCTTGGCCATGGTCACGAATGAAAGGGCCATCTACACGTGTGCTCCAGGTAGAATGCCCAATAGACCACGCGTCGTTTACTAACGTTCACATGTCAAAACAGGCAGTATTAGAGCTCTCAGTATCATCTTTCAGCTGTGACCAGAAAGACAAAAGCAGAATTATCAGGCTGGAATAGACCTTGCAAGATTATTTAGTCCATTGCTTGATCTTAAGGCAAACCATACAGGTATTGTATACACTAGTCAAGCCGTCAGCCAAGATTTATTTTATACTCACAGGTGCACAGCCTCGTATCGGATCTGGCCCTCTATACCGTCAGAGTCATGTTTTCCCAAGGGTTTGAGTCATTCTCAAGTGGAGCCCACAAAGGTTCAGAAGCAGTACGCTGTTTATTTTAGTAAAAAAAAAAAAAAAAAAATAGCGTCACTAGTGTTCACCGTTCTTTGTGGGTAGTGGCAGGAAGAAGTGATGAATCAAGCATAGCTTTGTCTTCAAGAAGTTCACAACTACTAGCAACCCAATCTCCCCCTCACCCCACTTCATACATATACTTATCATCACGGTCACAACACACCAGCCACAACAGCTGCCCAGGCTCTGTGAAGGTTCTTAAGCATCTGAAACTTATCAGACATCCTTTGGAAAGTTAGCAAGTTCTGTGGCCACTGATAGGTATGCAGGCACCCACATTACATATGGCAACAGCTTATAAAATTTTGATAAGAGATTGAATATGGTGTTTTTATTCCCAAACACCCAAATATGTCTTTGTGGGAATGAAAATGACAAACACAGCTAATTCAGACTGTAGTTTGTGTCCAAAGGGAGGTCCCAAGAGTTGTTATTCTCAGGCTTATTCTCCCCAAACCCAGATCTCACTCAATCCCAAAACCTCACATGCTGAGGTGTCTTGGTCTCAGCACTCCTGCGGCCAGGATCTAGCTAGCCACTGTGTCTAAAACGGTGAGCGCTCCAGGGTTTCTGGTTCAGAGATCATTTGAAATGCATGCCCTTCCTCTTTACAGCTATAGAAGAGAAAAGCTAAAGAATTCAACCTTGCAAATAGGCTTCTAGATGTGTACATATTGTACGGTTGGCTAGACATAGATTAAAGGTGCTGGTCACACCAGGGTTGAGCACAAGTGAAATGTATGAGCAGTTTATGGAGTAATCTGAGCTGAATCCAAACTTTAGAAATACGAAGCATGACCTCCCAACGTGTCCTCCAGGAGTCACATCATAGGAATATTATGTCAACATACAATACTGGTGATTTATTAATGATCCAGAATACAGAATCACAGGTCAGAAAAAGATCCCTCATTAGCCATTGAGGCTTGTTCTATCTGGGAAAGGAACACAAGGGTATCAGCATTTACCAGGCAGCAGACTCCTTTATGGGAGAAGGCAATGGCACCCCACTCCAGTGCTCTTGCCTGGAAAATCCCGTGGATGGAGGAGCCTGGTGGGCTGCAGTCCATGGGGTCACTAAGAGTTGTACACGACTGAGCGACTTTGCTTTCACTTTTCACTTTCATGCATTGGAGAAGGAAATGTCAACCCACTCCAGTCTTCTTGCCTGGAGAATCCCAGGGATGGCGGAGCCTGGTGGGATGCCATCTATGGGGTCGCACAGAGTCAGACACAACTGAAGCGATGCAGCAGCAGCAGCAGCAGCAGACTCCTTTATGAGAGCACCCTGGTCCTCACCGTGTCGTATATCAAGCTTCACACACTGACAGTTCAACTGCTGAACAGGTTTGATAGATGATGGGCTGGTGGAGTACACGTTGCCTTTCTGAAATGGTCTATACAGACATGAAGTAGACATGGTAGCCAGGTGTGCCACAGCTTTCCTTCCAAGGGGCAAGCGTCTTTTAATTTCATGGCTGCAGTCACCATCTGCAGTGATTTTTGAACCCAAGAAAATAAAATTTGTCACTGCTTCCATTTTTCCCTTTCTACTTGCCATGAAGTGACATACCTAGTGTATTAAAAAGCAAAGACATCACTTTGCCAACATAGGTCTGTATAGTCACAGCTATGGTTTTTCCACAGTCATGTACGGACATGCAAGTTGGACCATAAAAAAGGCTGAGTGCTGAAGAATTGATGCTTTCAAATTGTCATGCTGTAGAAGACTCTTAGACAGCAAGGAGTTCAAACCAGTCCATCCTAAAGGAAATAAACCCTGAATATTCACTGGAAGGGCTGATGCTGAAGCTCCAGTACTTTGGCCGCCTGATAGGAAGAGTTGACTAAACATTGGAAAAGATCCTGATGCTGGGAAATATTGAAGGTGGGAGGAGAAGGGGGAGACAGATGATGAGATGGTTGGATGGCATCACCAACTCAATGGACATGAATTTGAGTAAGTTCCAGCAGACAATAAATAACACAGGAGCCTCATGCTGCAGTCCATGAGGTTGCAAAAAGTTGGACACAACTTAATGACTGAACAACAGTAAAGACACAGTGTGACTCCAGCCAGAAACCCTTTTTAGGACCAACATGCCCTTCCCCCTCAGGCACTGCCCTCTCCCTGGGAATTACGCTCAGTCATGGAGAACACCCTTCCCCTTCCAAGGGGTAGTCCATGACTAGAGACGGGTGAATATGCAGATGTAAGAGTCCAGCCTCTCAGCTCAAGTTCAGAGTACTTCTGAAAGGTCACATCAATTCCAAAGCTTCTTGTGGCATCAGGTGCAAAACCATGTTGCATGCCAACTGCACCCTTGTCCACCCCAGATTTCTTCACTTTCATATAAATGCATCACCTGAGTCCATGGACCTCTGGCTGACAACTCCTTTTATTAGAGTCTGTATCCACAGAAATAGTTGCTGAGCTACAAATTTTCCTCGTCATATGAAAAAAATTCTAGCCAATTGCATCCAATATTTTTCGTCTTACTTTTTAGAAAAAACAGAACACATTATGTGGTCCTGTGTTGAGCCACTCAGTCATGTCTGACTCTGTGACCCCATTGACTGTCGCCTGCCAGGCTCCTCTGTCCATTGAATTCTCCAAGCAAGAATATGGAAGTGGGTAGCCATTTCCTTCTCCAGGGGATCTTCCCAACCCAGGAATCTAACCAGGGTCTCCTGCATTGTAGGCACATTCTTTACCAGCTGAGATACCGGGGATGCCCAGAACACATTATAATGTGATTTCAATGCATTGGGCTCTGGTGAGCTCAAATGCAAACCATCTCTCTCTTCAAATTCAGCATTGCATGGAATCCTCTTCACTGGTCTAAGCCGTCCCTGCTGTTGAAGTTGTATTGTTATCTGGCAGTGGGTTTTAATCAGGGTTTGTTAAATATGTTTGTCTATAACATTAGATGGGATAAATTGTACCTTATCATTTTGGCTCATGGCAAAATAGAACAATTAAGCTGCCTGGTGGCAGGCTGACATTTATCAGACTATTTTCACTGCCAGTTTAAATGACAGCGTTGGCGTAATCCAATTTGTGTTCTCGGCAGCTTAGGGAAGCGTCAAGGTGCCTGCAGTGTTTGTGAATGGGTTGCCAGTGTGGTGCGCTGATTCCTAAATATATTCTTCCCAGATATCAGTTTTGTACATTCCCCCCCCCCCGCCACCCCCAGATCGAAACAAGCTATTCAGGAATGCACTGTCCCTGGAATAGCCCTGGGAGTCATTTCTCTTGTAACCAGCCTCTAGCATCACTTGTAGAGAAAGGAGTTGACTAGACGACCATTGTTTAAAAATTCCGGTTCTACTTGGATGCATGCGTGTCATCTCTGTTACAGAACTTATGGCAGCATCCTGTTGGAAGACCTAAAATGTAGAGATGCTAAGGGGGAAACACACAGAACAACCTGTCCCGAGATACCCATCAAGCAGATTGGAAATATTAAAAGGACTTCTCTGCTTCACCTTGACCCCTCTGCAAGCTCAAGTTAGCAGAGACCCCTGAATATGCCTTATAACATTGTATTCAAATTAGGAGTTTGGGATTAACAGATATACACTATTATATATAAAATAGATAACCACGAAGGACCCACTGTATATAACACTGGAAAATATACTCAATATTTTTTCATAACTTATAGGGGAAAGGGGTTTCCCTGATAGCTCAGCTGGTAAAGAATCCACCTGCAATGCAGGAGACCCCAGGAAGATGCCCTGGAGAAGGAAATGTATTCCTGGCCTGGAGAATCCCCATGGACAGAAGAGCCTGGTGAGCTACAGTCCATGGGACTGCAGAGTCAGACAAGACTGAGCAATCTACATCTATATATCCAGATAGATGTATTCAATATATATTATATTAATATATTCAATATATTACTATGCTGAAAAGCTGAAACTAACTCAACAGTGTAAATCAACTATACTTCAATAAAAAAATCATGGATATTAAAAAAGAAAATTGATTCTGACACGCTATAGAGAAGCATGCTGCACAGATCTGACCCTTCCCCACTCCCCTTAAGTGGCAGGAAAAATTGAATCAGAATGTCTGGTATCATTTCTGTTTAAAAATGTTACATTAACCCAGTAATCGAGGTTTTCAGGCTGGTTTCTAGACTGTTTCAGAGTGAGAATAAACAAGTCACTCTACTTCCTCCTAGGAAGAATTTATTGCACTTTTTAGTTTGGGATATTCATGTAAAAGAAAATAAATATCTTATCTGCTTTACCTAATGATCTTATAAAAACAGAAGCTCTAGTAAATGCAAAGCTAAATTTAAAAGGATTAGTTAGACTGAAGCTGTTGTTATAAAATAACATGAGCTTTACCTGTTAATATCACATTTTTTTCTTGTAAGTAAATAGCTGTATTTCGTGTAATAGAAATAAACAATCCAGGTTTGATAAAATTCTTAGCTTGCAGGAGTTGGGGTAGGGTGAAGAGAAGAGATCAGGCCAGCCCCTGAAGAGGGTTCAGACCTGGGCGTTCATCATTCTAGCCCCGTGTGAAATGGGGCTGTCTGCACCCCTGCAGTTCCCAGGGAATCAGGACTTGGGTCCTCTGTCTTCTGGGACTTCCCCAAAAGTTATCAGACGTTTCCATCTTTTTATTATCCCTTCCCCAAGGTTTTCAGCCCTGCTGGAGACCAAGGGAAAATGCCCCCTTCTTTGTGTTTTCTATCAACCACTGACTCTCTTGAGTGTCTCTGGTAATCGTGACTCTTTTTCTCACCAGACAATGATGATCATCTCTTTTTTGGCCGAATTGTGATGGCTGGTGGTGAGGAGAGACTGTTAGGTGGTGGTGAAGGTAGATCTGGCTTCTCAAGTACGTTCTTTCCAGTCGCTTGTTTATAGATTCATTCTATGCCCCATTTCAGCATGTTTTCATTGCTGATATTCAAAACATTTATCTTCTGATTGTCAAAGATAATTTCTATCAAGTGCATGTCTCTATGATTGGAAAGGCTAGGCTCAAAATCAAAAAAATATGTTTATTCTATAATTCGTTTGCCTTCCTTATTCTAGGTTGTATGTGCAGTCTTTCTAAAAGAAAAGAAGAGACTGGTGTGAAGAGTTACGGATAATAAAAGAAATGTGGTTAAAAGAATTTTGCTGTTATCTACAATATCGGCCTACCATAACCATTTAACATACCTCAATCACAACAAAAACATTTTGTACCCACTCTTAGGTATAGACACAAAGGAATTTCAATCATGTATTCAAACAAATACATGCACACAAATGTTCATAGCGGTACTATTCACAGCAGCCAACACATGGAAACAACCCAGATGTCGTCAAGAGATGAATGGATAAACCAAAGGCTATACAGTCATATGATGGAACATAATTCAGCCCTTAAAAAGGAATGAAGTGCTGACACTTGCTACAACCCGGCTGAAATTTGATCACATTGTTAACTGTGAGACTGTTATAGAAGGACAGACATTTTATAACTCTATTTAGATGAAATACCCCAAACAAGCAAACCCATACAGACAGAAAGCAGACTGGGGGTTGTCAGAGGTTGGGGCAGGAGGATGAAAAGTGACTGTTTAATAGATATGAGATTTCCACTTGGAGAGATGAAAATAATACTAGAAATAGAAGAGATAATGGCTAGAAAATAGTGTGAAGACATTTAAGGCCATGTGAATAAATTGTATGGTCTAAAATGATTAAAATGGGAAATTTGATGTTATCTGTATTTTACCACAATAAAAGATAATTGTGGAAGTAAAATATAGTTTTTAGTAGACAATTCAAAGCAAGTCTTAAATATGTTTCATGAAACAGGAGGACACTACTTCTTCTCCCTTAATCTTACTTTACTGAAGCCTCTGTTGTTCCCATTTCCATTTTTTCCCCCAAATATCTGAAATAAAAATACTGCAAAATATTAAGTAAAATAATTTGCTATCGTGCTTAGTCACGCAGTCATGTCCGACTCTTTGCACCCTCATGCACTGTGGGCCAGCAGGCTGCTCTGTCCATGGGGATTCTCCCGGCAAGAATGCTGGAGTGGGTTGCTGTGCCCTCCTCCAGGGGGACCTTCCCAACTCAGGGATCGAACCCAGGTCTCCCACACTGCAGACAGACTCTTTACCGGCTGAGCCACTATTTACTATTAGGATACATATATAATGTAGGATCAAAGAGTTTATAAAATTGATAATGAGGATGAGGATGATGACTGAGTTCTGAGGTTTATTATGTCACAGGCAGTCATCTGAGACTTTTCTGCTATTTTAACTCATCTCATCCTCTTTCAGCTGTGGTGAGACTGGTGCTGAGACCATTCCCATTTTACAGAAATGGACACTGCAGCCAGCCACTGGTTCGATGTCACAGGGACAGCATGAGGAACAGTGAGATGTGAACTCAAGACGTTCTGGCCAGAAGGTCCGAGACTTTGAGCAACTGCATTTCAGATGCATGGGAACATTGTAGAACGCTAAGTTCAGGCCCTTTTTAAAAAATCATTTTTAATTGGAGGATCATTGCTTTACAATGGTGTGTTGTTCTCCACCCTACAATGAAGTGAATCAGCCGTGTGTACTATCCCCTCCCTCTTGAGCCTTCCTCTCATCCAGTCCCCATCCCACCCAGCTAGGTCACCCCAGAGCTCCAGGCTGAACTCCCCATTTACACAGTGGCTTCCCACTACCTATTTTACATATGCTAATAGATATATTTCAACGCTCCTCTCTCAGTTCCTCCCACCCTCTCCTTATCCGCTGTGTCCACAAGTCTGATCTCTATGTTTGTGTCTCTATTCCTGCCCTGCAAATGGGTTGATCGGTACCACCTTTCTAGATTCCATATGTGTGTGTTCATATAGGATATTTTTCTCTTTCTGACTTACTTTACTCTGTATAAGAGACTCTAGGTTCTTCCACCTGAGTTCAACTGGCTCAAATTTGCTCCTTTTTATGGCTGAATAGAAGCTTCCTGGGGGCTCAGTGGGTAAAGAATGTGCCTGCAACTTAGGAAATGCGGGTTCAATTCCTGGGAAGATCCCCTGGAGGAGGGCATGCCAACCCACTCCAGTATTCTTGCCTGGAGAATCTCATGGACGGAGGAGCTTGGTGGGGGTACAGTCCCTGGGGTCGCAAAGAGCAGGACACGACTGAAGCTAAGTCATAGCATGCAAGCAAGCACATCTCTCCTAAAGAGAATTTCACTGACCAGAAACAGGTTTACAGAGTATGCAAATCTCCCTGTGACTTCATTTACATGACAATCACCCTTTCCACGGTGTTCTGACAACTTTCCTGTCCACTGTGGGATGTTTATTGGTTCATTATTTGTAAAATAGCAAAACCTCATCTGAAAAAAAAAAAAAAAAGCGTGTTGTGTCTTTCATTTCAAAACCGCCCCAGGACCCTACGGGGTATATTAAATCTGTCTCTTTGCCGTATATCTCGCTGTCCATTTTACTTGAAACCAGGTGTTTTGTATATTGAACTTTTTAACACCGCGGGGAGGTAAGTATGCACAGCTGGAGGTTTATGCTTCACACATTTTCATGTTGGAGAACAAGAAGCGGCCCCCAGGAGTAACTCCTTCAGCAAGGAGCAGGGGGGTCGGGCGAACAAAGCGCTTCTGTATCTGGCGGCGGGCGCGGGGCGGGGGATGTCTCGGATGCGGGACCCGCATGCAAAGTGGCTGCCGGCGACGCGGAGACAAAACGTGGCGAGGGATCGCAGGGCCCAGGTTCTCAGATCAATCAGGAGCGATGAGGCTGTCACCGCACAGAAGGGCCGAGACGCAGCATCAAAGCCGGGCGGGAGAGGGGAGCGGCTTTTTGTCCGCCTTTCTTTTGTCTTAACCAGCCCCAGGAGCCAGCTCACATCCCCCGTGAAAGGCCGAGTTAATCTGTTTCTAGTGAACATTGTTCGGCTGTGTGTAGTCAGCTCCACAATCATTAAAGAAAAATAACTAGGTTGGCAGGATCGGAAAAAAAAAAAACCAGCCTTGATTTTCCTGTGGGGTGCGTTTTGTCAAGAGAGGGATTTTCTGCCTGTATCATTGTCCGCCCGACAGGGAAAAGGGGACCGACCTCCCACAACAGACTCACGCAGGCTGCGGGCTTCTTGGCCTCCGCGATGAGCTGTGTGGAGCCAGACGGAAGATGCTTTATGAAAATTAAAAACACGACCTTTCCAATGCATTCTCTTCTGGATTCAGTTTCCCCTCTGAAGTCTTCTTAAGAAATTCAAGCACAACAACAGAAAAAAGCACTTTCCCACACTTGGGTTGGCTTTCCCAGAAGAATTGGTCATGGTATTGCAGGGGGATTTTTGATGCTTGTGGGCGTGGGAAGAGATACAGGAGAGAGTTAGTGGAGAGTTAGTGCAAGGTTAGGGGGGATGTCTTTATCATGTCTTTGTTCGTGGCTTTGACGTCAAGAAAGTTTCATTTAGCTCAGCTGATTATAGATCAACCTCTCCTCCATTCAAACAAGATGGTCCTATTGCATTTAGTCAAAATTTCTGCCTGTATCATTGTCCGCCCGACAGGGAAAAGGGGACCGACCTCCCACAACAGACTCACGCAGGCTGCGGGCTTCTTGGCCTCCGCGATGAGCTGTGTGGAGCCAGACGGAAGATGCTTTATGAAAATTAAAAACACGACCTTTCCAATGCATTCTCTTCTGGATTCAGTTTCCCCTCTGAAGTCTTCTTAAGAAATTCAAGCACAACAACAGAAAAAAGCACTTTCCCACACTTGGGTTGGCTTTCCCAGAAGAATTGGTCATGGTATTGCAGGGGGATTTTTGATGCTTGTGGGCGTGGGAAGAGATACTGGAGAGAGTTAGTGGAGAGTTAGTGCAAGGTTAGGGGGGATGTCTTTATCATGTCTTTGTACGTGGCTTTGATGTCAAGAAAGTTTCATTTAGCTCAGCTGATTATAGATCAACCTCTCCTCCATTCAAATAAGAGGGTCCTATTGCTGATTCAGATTGCCGTCATTTGAGGGCAGGTGTGTAGTCAGCATCATCTGTGTGTGTGTATGCCAAGGCACTTCAGTTGTGTCCAACTCTTTGTGGACGTTTGGACTGTAGCCCACCAGGCTCCTCTGTTCATGGGATTCTCCAGGCAAGAACACTGGAGTGGGTTGCCATGCATTTCTCCAGGGATCTTCCTGACCTAAGGATTGAACCCACGTCTCTTATGTCTCCTGCATTTGGCAGGCAGGTTCTTTACCACTAGCTGCCCTTAGGAAGCCTGGAGCCAGTTGCCATTTCCTTCTCCAAGAAATCTTCCTGTCCCAGGGGTGGAACCTGCATCTCTAAAGTCTCCTGCATGGGCAGGCAGGATTTTTACTACCAGCGCCACCTGGGAAAGCCTGAGCATCATCTTTGCCTCAAGCTAATGAAACCCCTCTCAGCATGGATAATGCTGCTCTAAGACCACACAGATTCACTCTGCTTAAGACTGAAGGTGGTATGGTGATCATGCACTGGCTGAGTGTTGGATTCTGTGTAGCTCCAACAGTTGGCACCATGAGTTTTCCTGCCAAGAAAAAACATAAATGCAAACTCTGTAAAAATTTAAAAAAAAGTGACACCTGGAATACCAGTAAAGAGAGATTTTGGCAACACATCTGCATTGCACAGATATGAGAGAGTCACTCATATCTGACCAGAGGAAGGAAAAAATTAAAATAAAGCTTGGGGTTTTTAAACTGTTTTTGCCCAGTGATTTTTGAAGGTTTGAGATAGTTTTCTCTGCACTTAAACTGAGGCTTATGAAATTTTACTTGTAATGCTGTAAATAATCTTTCTCTTTCCAGCGTGAATGGTGTAACTTGCTTTGGTGGGTCAAAGCTTCATGTTGGAAAAATGACTGGTGGGTTTTCCCTGGACTTGTAGAACAGAAATCTGCTTCTCCCTGGATTCTCAGGGCATTGAACTGCCCCATGTATGTGATAGGATGTCATTTTCTGTTTATTGGGAAGCATCTTGAGAAGTCAATGATGGAAGGAAAAAAAAGAGTCAGAAATTCCAGGGAAGATTCCAGATGGAAAATGATGACCCAGCTTGGAGGATGTGTTTGGCTGGTGTGTAAATATCATGGTTCTATGAGCTCAAGGGTAACAAGACGCAATGACGTGAATCATTACCTTTTCCCACAGGACACCAGAAAGTCCTTATTTTATTCTCACCACCACCACCCCCCCCAACCTGTGCACATAATTCATATCTTTGGACTTAAATCTGTGGCAATTATTTAAGAATCTGTTGCTGCTTCCATCTGCTTAGAGGCCAAATTGCAATTCTCTTCCTGCCTATAGCAAACTTTCTAGTTTACGCCATAATTTCTGCTGATTTCATGTGAACAAAAGTGGGCAGTTCTAAGATTTTACGAAATCTTGAAGAATTGAAGACTCTCTTTCAATTTCTAACCTTCTGTTCTCATTGACTACTGAGCAACTGAACTGCTCTGAGCCCTAATTGAAGACGCGTTAGACTAGAAACGGAAATCTCGTGTTGATGCTGTTTGGTTGCTCAGTCTTGTCCGGCTCTTTGTGACCCCAGGGACTGCAGCACCCTAGGCTCCCCTCTCCTTCACTAACTCCCAGGGTTTGGTCAACTTCATTTCCATTGAATCAGAGATGCCATCCAACCATTTCATCCTCTGCCATCCCCTTCTCCCGCCCTCAATCTTTCCAGCATCAGGGTTTCTTCCAGTGAGCTGGCTCTTCACATCAGGTGGCCAAAGTACTGAAACTTCAGCTTCAGCATCAGTCCTCCCAGTGAATATTCAGGGTTGATTTCTGAAATCTTTTATGCATAGGCCTAAATGAGAACACAGAATCATCTCTTCAGTTATTTATGAATAAATATTTTAAAGGTATTAGTAACTATTCCAGACAAATTAGGAGGTAGCTACAATGGGCCCTGAACTAGGTCCCAAAGATACAGGAATAAATAAGATGTGGTCACTATCTTTAAGAAACCGGTAGACTAAATCTCATTTACAATATAATTTTCATAGCCTAGTTCTATTGTATCTTTCATTTTCCTCTTAAATATTTTATGGATTTCTGCCTTAAAGAACTTCAAAATTTTAGTTATAGATCATCATGTATATTTTAGGCCATTTGAAAAGGCAACTTTTATCAGCTGGACTGTAGCAGCCAGTGACTCCATAGGAAATGAAGAAATAAAATTAAAATAAGACAATGTTTATACATACAGAGATCTCACAGACCAGCAGGTAACTTTAGGGGAAACTACATGCTAATGCAGGCAGGTGAATGCCATTGCTATGGTAGGCGAGCTAGCAGTGAGGTATGTGATGCTAAGGTTTTGTGGAAGTTACTTTATTCTGCTCACTTGAATCGAGTTATTTTCATGCTGTGCTATGTGTGTGCTCAGTCATGTCGGACTCTTTGCAACCCCATGGACTGTAGCCCGGCTGTAGCCATGGACTGTAGCCCGGCTGGCTCTTCCGTCCATGGGATTTCTCCAGGCAAGAATACTGGAGTGGGTTGCCATTTCCTTCTCCAGGGGGTCTTCCTGACCCAGGGATTGAACCCATGTCTCTTGCATCTCCTGCAATGGCAGACAGATTCTTTTCCACTGTGCCACCCGGGAAATCTGAACCAGTTCTTTTAGTGTGTGTTTTAGGATGTCAGCCTAGATGACCTGATTGATAGTCCTCACAAGCGCTTCAATTCGATTAGAATTTCTTCACGCCTCCTCCATTTGATTTATTCATTTATCCATCATTCATTCCCTTGTCATTCATTTATAGCAAACCACCTTTTGAAATCTACTATCTGCTGCTACTTTGCCAGGTATTAATTTAAGAAGAGACTCAAGATTCTTTTCTAAAAGACAGGCATGCTTTCTCTTGGCTTTTGGACCATGATGCTTCTTGAAAGACAGGTATGACAGCAGATAGCCTTGCTGATGAGTGCTTTGGAATAAGTGACTTGTGAGGAATTTTTTTTTTTTTTTTTTGTAGTAAACATGAGTGAGAGTCAAAAGACATTCAGAGATAGTTGTGCAAACTAGTATCCAACCAATGAGATTCTTCAAGTAACAGCTTTTCTTATGCCCTGGGCTGCTTCTGTGTTCCCTCCCTCTCCCTATTAATTTTTTTTTTTTTCAGGATACAATCAAGTATGCTTAATAGACTGTTTCATGCCCACTTAATCTCCGAAAACTCCATGCAAATGTTCATTGGCAATGTCAGACCCTTAGTATTGCTGAGGTCCTTGGAACTTAAGATTTCCATTTTTGAGTAAAGTTTATATCACCTCCAGTGGAAATTGTTATGACCAAATGTCAATAATTTCTACAAAGACAGAATTTTAATCCAGACTGAATGGCATCTCTTGGGGGAAAAAAACAAAGAGCTTTCTAAAGACTTACATATACATGTGTTTATAGTAATGATTGCCCAGCATGAGGATCTTGGAACAGGCGACTTGTTTGCAGTGCATGTAATGAACTTTCTGTACTGGAGTTCAACTCCTTTTAAAATCCCAAACAAAGAAAATGTCTGTTAGGAGAGCTCTCCAACTCTTGCCACAAAGTGGACCCTCTCCAAACACCAGAAGGAATCTCAGAGCTTGACTGGAGTAAGTGGTTCACGGCAGAGTTCATGACAAAATGCTGGAAACCAGGGCGGGTGTTTGACAAAGAGCGTATGTTGTTCAATGAGTTTCCTTTAGACTTCAAGAGGTCAGCGTTTCATTTTTAGCAATATATGCAAACATCCTTAATGACTAGAGAAAATGTAACACTTTTACATTGTTTGATAAAGATATCTGCCCTATTAAAAAGAATCAATATCATCAGATAAATGCACTTAAAGCAGTGAGGGGAAACATATTGTCTGAAATGGTATCTAAGGGTGGGAGGAAACACTGCTTGTATGGAAACGGTCTGGAGAAAAATATAAACATATTCTTTCTTCCTCATTTTAAGTTGTTTTCTAAGTGCAAATATAAAATCAAGGCATCACTAGAAGTGCACATATTTATGGAAGGAAATATTATATGTGTTGAATGACTGGTATAAAATATGATTAAGTATAAATTATAATCCAGGTAATTGAGAGAACGGAGTTTATTCTTATTTGAAGATGTCCAGGTTTGTGGTTCTCCATCAGTAAGTGATGCATAGCCGTTGACTTCCATCAAGTTTCATCTCCTCAGGGTACATGCCCAGTTCATGGAGCTTCCCAGATGGTGCTAGTGGTAAAGAACCCGCCTTCCAGTGCAGGGGCATAAGCAATGTGGGTTTGATCCCTGAGGGCATGCCAAGGGCACAGCAATGCACTCCAGTATTCTTGCCTGGAGAATGCCATGGAGCCTGGCAGGCTACAATCCATAGGGTGGCCAAGAGTCAGACACTGGAGCGACTCACTCGCATGTCCTCAGGGTATATGCCAGTATTGGAATTTTAGGGTAGATTTAGTCCTAGTTTTTTAAGGAATTACCGTACAGTTCTCCATAATGGCTGTATCAGTTTGCATTCCCACCACAAGCTCAGCAGTGTTCCCTTTTCTCCACATTCTCTCCAGCATTTATTGTTTGTAGATTTTTCTGATGATGGCCATTCTGATTGGTGTTAGGTGATATCTCATTGTAGCTGGTTGAGCATCTTCTTCATGTGTTTATTAGCCATCTGTATGTCTTCTTTGGAGAAAAGTCTGTTTAGGTCTTCTGCCCATTTTTTGATAGGTTTGTTTGTTTTTCTGACATTGAGTTGTATGAGCTGTTTATATATTTTGTAGATTAACCCTTTGTCAGCGGTTTCGTTTGCGATGATTTCTCCCATTCTAAGGGCCGTCTTTTCATCTTGCTGATAGTTTCTTTTGCTGTGCAAAAGCTTTTATGTTTTATTAGGTCCCATTGTTTATTTTTGTTTTTATTTCCATTAGTCTAGAAGGTGGGTCAGAGAGAATCTTGCCATGATTTATGTCAGAGAGTGAACTGCCTATGCCTTCCTCTAAGAGCTTTATAGTTTCTGGCATTACATTTAAGTCTTTAATCTATTTTGAGTTTATTTTTGTGTATGGTGTTAGGAAGTGTTCTGATTTCATTTTCTTACACATAGCTGTCCAGTTTTCCCAGAATCACTTATCAAAGAAGCCATCTTTTCTCCATTGTATATTCTTGCCTCCTTTGTCAAAGATAAGGTGCCCATAGGTGTGTGGGTTTATCTCTAAAAGATACATGTAATCCAATGTTCATTGCAGTAATATTTACAATAGCCCAGACATGGATGCAACCTAGATGTCCATCCATGGATGGATAGATAAAGAAGTTATCTCTTCAAGTCCCCATTTTCAGTTCTTTTGGGTACACATGAGAAATGGAGTTGCTGGATCATTTAATACTTCCTTCTAATTTTTTGAGGAATCACTGTACTGCTTTTTACCGTGGCTGCACTATTTTACGTTCACAGTAGTGATGTGAAATTTTCCAGTTTCTCCACATCCTGAACAACGCTTTTTTCTTTTTGTGTGTTTTCTTTTTGCATGTTTGCTTTCTTATTTTTTTCTTTCTTTTTCTTTTTTTTAAATGGTAATAGCAATCTGAATGGGTATACAATTGTATCTCACTGTGGTTTGAAGGACTGATGCTGAAGTTGAAACTCCAATACTTTGGCTACCTGATACCAAGAGCTGAATTATTAGAAAAGACCCTGATGATGGGAAAGAGTAAGGTTAGGTAGAGAAGGGGGATGGTAGAGGATGAGATGGTTGGATAGAATCCCTGATTCAATGAACATGAATTTGAACAAACTCCTGGAGATAGTGAAGGACAGGGAAGACTGGTATGCTTGGGGTCCATGGGGTCGCAAAGAGTCAGACACTACTTAGTGACTGAACAACAACAACGATTACTGATGTAGAATATCTCTTTGCAGCATTTCAAAAATCATGCTTATATAGGCAGGGACCTCAAATAACATATTTGTCTAATGACTTGTATATGCAAAGGGTAGTTCTGATGAATTCCAATCCTGTTTCTGTGTAGAGCTAGATATGTTTCTAAAACACTTGGTATGCTTGGGGTCCATGGGGTCGCAAAGAGTCAGACACTACTTAGTGACTGAACAACAACAACGATTACTGATGTAGAGTATCTCTTTGCAGCATTTCAAAAATCATGCTTATATAGGCAGGGACCTCAAATAACATATTTGTCTAATGACTTGTAGATGCAAAGGGTAGTTCTGATGAATTCCAATCCTGTTTCTGTGTAGAGCTAGATATGTTTCTAAAACACTATATCCCAGAATTGAGATTGGCTACATTTTCATCATTGACAATTTCTCTGGAGTGCTGATACTGTACCATTCTTGTTTTTGTGACTAGTAAAGCTATGTTTTAGTGTAAATAGGACCCAGTATTGGCACATAAACTGTTTTCTACACAGCCTCTATTCTGCACCTTATATTACAAGGTCTGTGGATTTCCTATAACATTACAACATGATATTAATTTTAAGAATGATTTAAAATTAGCCACATTACCATGTCAGTTTTCCATACTAAGGAAAATAAAAATGAGAAAAGGTAAACATTTTACTGGAGAAATACATTTCTTTTGTAAATCCATGATTGAAAGAAAACGCATCTGGAACTTTAAAGTATCAACACTAAATTACTATTATTTAGCAAGTGCATTATATTTTGAAGCTTTTTTCCACAATAAAAACAAAGTTCCTAATAGGTCTTCATGGTTGCTCAGATAGCAAAGAATCTGCCTGCAATGCAGGAGACCTCAATTCAATCTATGAGTTGGGAAGATCCCCTGGAGAAGCAAATGGCTATGCACTCCAGTGTGCTTTCCTGGAGAGCTCCATGGACAGAGGAAACTGGTCACACTCCACAGGGTCGCAAAGAGTCGGACACGACTGAGCAACTCACACACATGGACAAACCAGCATCACCGTAACAGAAGATGGCTTCACTGACTTGATTCACATGGGTTTGAGTGAACTCCAGGAGTTGGTGATGGACAGGGAGGCCTGGCGTGCTGCAGTTCATGGGGTCACAAAGAGTCGGACATGACTGAGCGACTGAACTGAACTGAACTGAACAGAAGATGGAAGAAGAGGACCACATTCCTTCAAGAAGAGAGTGTTCTCAGACAGAGAAGTTTAGACGTTAAGGTGTCCTTAACCTTGCCAGTCCCCTGCCACTAGGCCTACCCCCGAGTACTACATATAAAGCGTACATGGCTATTGCTTTTACAATATAGCTTCTTTGGTCCAATTTTATGTCACCTAAAATAGGTGAGAATATGTAGAAAGTAAAGAAGTATCAAATATAATTTATGCCCATACTTTGTTTTATATCCTTCTAATCTATATGCAGGCTTTCCTCATGGCTCAGACAGTAAAGAATCTGCCTTCAATGCAGAAGACCTGGGTTCAGTCCCTGGGTTGGAAAGATCCCCTGGAGAAGGGAATGGCTACCCACTCCAATATTCTTGCCTGGAGAATCCCACGGACAGAGGAGCCTGGCAGGCTACAGTCCATGGGGTCACACAGAGTCAGACATGACTGAATGATTAGCCATCTATATACTCTGTTTTAAGGGGCTTTGTTTGTTTACTACATCAATGACTTAAGACAATGCTATGCAGATCAATAGGTTTTCCTTTTTTTTCCTCTGCTTAACCCCCTTCTTTTCAATACTCTGTTCTGCAAATCCCAGCTGCTTTGGCCTCTATGAACTCCTATGTTTTTCTCATGAGCTCAGAAAGCCCTTACTCCCACCAACCCCTAGCTCAGAGTATACTTTTCTTCTTTTCAACACAGTTCAAATATTACCTTCAAGCAAAAAGCCCAAGAATATAGTTCCCTCATTTATTTTCTTTCTTTTAATGTTCACAGTCCTGTGCTGCCTTGTGACCAGTGGTTAAAAATATAATTTTGTATATTTGCCCAATATTTTACTTGTTTAAAGCAGGAAAATAATTCTCATCCCAGTTATTCCTTTTGGGGTAGCAATGAATATCCAATGGTTCCTTTTGATTTTTATTCATTTGGACATTTAACCCTTCATTTCTTTATTAATCATATTTTTCAACTCAAAAGTTTAACTTAAAGTTACTTCTTTAACAAATCTTATTTTCTTAAAGAATATCCATAGTTCTTAATTTCCTGATCTCTGTATCTATCTCATTTTTTTCTCTCCAATTTTGTTTTTATTTTGTGTTCTCCTTAAAACTAGTTATTACTTGCTCATAAAGCTTGCCTACTTTTAGACCATAACGCTGGATCCTGTAATACGTAACTGTTTCTCAGACATTTCCTCTTTCTTGAGTTTTCAGTATGCTGTCATCTTCATTTTATTTTTCTAGTTTCTGTTATTTTTTTTTTTTTCTTTGCTATTTTGGAAAAGTGAATATACTGTGCATTCAAATCCTTTGTTTGTCAAGCTAGTATATAGATTTTTCTTGGGACAATTCTGATGAGCTGGCTCTTCTGTAGCTCTAGAATGAGGCCACAGTTTAACATCCTTAGTTTCTCAGCCAAAACCAGTGTCTACAGCCATCTCCTGGGCTTCACAGGTGGCGCTAGTGATAAAGAACCCACCTGCCAATGCAGAAGATGTAAAGGATTTGAGTTCGATCCCTGGAGGAGGGCACAGTAACCCACTCGAACATTCTTGCCTGGAGAATGTCATGGACAGGGAAGCCTCGTGGGCTACTGTCCATAAGGATGCAAAGAGTTAGATACAACTGAAGTGACTTAGCACAGACAGCATGCATGCACACCCATCTCCTAGAGCTGCAGGAGGTGAGAGACTCTTCCAGTTTCTAGGCAATCTGACACTTGAAACAAAATTCAAGTCCTCCATTTACCCGCTCACAGGTTTTTTTTTTTTCTCTCTGTAAATCTGCTTATAGATTTACTGGTAGGGATTTCTCATCCTAGAGAACTTCTCCTCTTCAAAGCTCTGAGAGCTGCTGTTTATTCTTAGCAGAGACACACTGAGATCGGGGGACTGACTGGATGGGATGGAGAAAGACAACCATAATCTGCGGGAATAAATTAGAACATAGCTGCTTCAGTGTCTAGTTCTCTGATTTTTGCTTTTTGGACCTTGGAGGATGAAACACAAGTTTTTCAATCTTAAGTTCACTGGCAGTGACGTTATTGGAGATCTGCTAATTGTGTTTTTCAAATCTCATTTCATGACCTTTGTAGTCAGTGGAAACTCACAGTCAGCATATTACCCAGAAACTTTCAAGGCTGGCCAACATCTCATCATGATGTGTATCCGACATGACATACTCATTGCAGGTCTGAGGTAATCACTGAGTATCTGCAGATCCAATGTCTGTAATTTAAGCTGCAAAAGCTTCATCAACTGGTTATTTTTATTCTTACCATCTACCATCACACATAGCAGAAGTAGGGACTTGGAGTTTTCAATATGAAAATCTCTCTTGCACTTTCTTAGGAATACTTGGAAATTAATTCTCTCTCTCAGCTGCTATGGTATTGTGCCTACTGTATAATTTCCTGTTAAATGTTACCTCAACAAAGGCCTGATGTTCTTTAGAGACCATCATTTAATTTCACTTCTGTTTGCACCATCACTTTCCCTGGAGATGCACCAAATGCTTATCATCCCCCTCATTTCTGACCATCTCATCCTCCACTGCCCTCTTTTCCCTTTGCCTTCAATCTTTCCCAGCATCAGGGTCTTTTCCAATGAGTCAGCTCTTTGCATCAGGTGGCCAAACTGTTGGAGCTTTAGCTTCAGCATCAGTCCTTCCAATGAATATTTATGGTTGCTTTCCTTTAGGATAGACTGGTTTGATCTCCTAGCAGTCCAAAGGGACTCTCAAGAGTCTTCTCCAGTACCACACTTTCAAAGCATCAATTCTTCCATGCTCAGCTTTCTTTATAGACCAAACCTCATATCCGTACATGACTACTGGTAAAACCATAATTTTGACTGTGCTCATTTATATGAGCTTCTCTTCATTAATATTAATGACTAATTTTGCAAATTACAAATCCACCTATTCTTCATGCATGATAAATAATAATGATATACAGGGTACCACTTTCAAATGCCAAAACCTCTAAATGCTACATTAGATTTAGATCATGGAGAAATAATATTTCTGCATAAGAATTATGAAAGAAATAAACATACTTTAAAGAATAATTTCATAGAATTACATTTGAAAGGGTGCCATTAAATAATTCAGTTAAATAACTTGTAACATTATTCTGAAGTGGTTTGCCATTCCTTTCTCCAGTAGACCACGTTTTGTCAGAACTCTCCACCATGACCCGTCTGTCTTGGGTGGCCCTACATGGCATGGCTCATAGTTTCATTGAGTTAGACAAGACTGTGGTCCATGTGATCAGCTTGATTAGTTTTCTGTGATTGTGGTTTGACTGTGTTGATCACAGCAAACTGTTGAAAATTCTTAAAGAGGTGGGAATACCAGACCACCTTACCAGCCTCCTGAGAAATCTGTACGCAGGTCAAGAAGCAACAGTTAGAACTGGACATGGAACAACAGACTGGTTCCAAATCGGGAAAGGAGAACATCAAGGCTATATATTGTCATCCTGCTTATTTAACTTATATGCAGAGTACATCATGAGAAACACTTGGCTGGATGAAGCACAAGCTGAAATCAAGATTGCCAGGGGAAATATCAATAACCTCAGATATACAGATGACCCCACCGTTATGGCAGAACGCAAAGAAGAACTAAAGAGCCTCTTGATGAAAGTGAAAGAGGAGAGTGAAAAAATTGGCTTAAAACTCAACATTCAGAAAACTAAGATCGTGGCATCTGGTCCCATTACTTCATGGCAAATAGATGGGGAAATAGTGGAAACAGTAGCTGACTTTATTTTGGGGGCTCCAAAATCACTGCAGAAGGTGACTGCAGCCATGAAATTAAAAGACATTTACCTTTTGGAAGAAAAGCTATGACCAAGCTAGACAGCATATTGAAAAGGAGAGACATTACTTTGCCAACAAAGGTCTATCTAGTCAAGGCTATGGTTTTTCCTGTGGTCATTATGGATGTGAGAGTTGGACTACAGAGAAAGCTGAGCACCAAAGAATCAAACCAGTCAATCCTAAAGGAAATCAGTCCTGAATATTCATTGGAAGGACTGATGCTGAAGCTGAAACTCCAATACTTTGCCCACCTGATGTGAAGAACTGACTCAATGGAAAAGACCCTGATGCTGGGAAAGAGTGAGGGCAGAGGAGAAGGGGATGGCAGAGGATGAGATGGTTGGATGGCATCATCAACTCTATGGGCATGAGTATGAGTAAGCTCTGGGAGTTGGTGATGGCCAGAGAAGCCTGGAGTGCTGTAGTCCAGGGGTCACAAAGAGTTGCACATGACTGAGTGACTGAACTGAACTGAACTTTATTCTTTCTTAAATTAGAGAATGAAGTGTAAAACATTGGGTTTAATTTATCTATATGTCCCAAGTTAATGAAGAATTATATATATACACACATATATGTATATTTTGCTCAACTCAAGAAATGTCAGACTAAATCAGATATCCCTTTTTTTATGTTAATGATATCCAGCACTCAATTATGACACATTAATTATATTGACAGGATGACGCTTCTTCAATGGCTCAGTGGGTAAAGAATCTACTTGCAATTCTGGAGACACAGGAGATGCGGGTTTGATCCCTGGGTCAGGAGGATCCCCTGGAGAAAGCAGTGGCAGCCCGCTCCAGGATTCTTGCCTGGGAAATCCCGTGGAGGGAGGAGAATTGCACCCTTCAGTCCTTGGGGGTCGCAAAGATTTGGACACGACTGAGCAACTAAGCACTCACAGTAACAGGATACGTTTGATTTCTTAAAGAATTTTACTGTGGACTTTTTTATTATCCAGTCTTCTGGATAAAAAATGCTAAAATGATATGACAATGTCCACAAAATGTATAAATACTATTATATTCAGCTGGCTTACAATAAGCAAAGGATTCCATTGTAGCTGTAATAAAATTCTATAAAAATGTTCTCTGTTTCCAGTGAAGCCTGCCGTGAGGTTGGCTCTGCAAACACTCCCTGTGTGGTGACAGAGCTGACCCATCTCCGAGTGAAGCCACAGGGCTGGGGTCAGACTTATCATTATCCTGGCAGTTTAGCCTGACCAGTCCAACATTTTGTAGTGCTGTCCTATAATTTGAGATGGAAGCATTTCAAAAAAAGAAAGTCATGATTCCAACGCTCAGAGCCTTTGCCCTTCTTTGTAGCAGTGTCTTTGCAGCTGGGTGAACAAACAACAGTGATCAGATGGCGGAACTCATCTAGCTGTTGGGATAAGGAGACCATGATCACTTCTGCATGGATTGGCTAGTCTGTGTCAATTCATGGATTTAAGCTGCTCCCCAACACCAGCTAGCTACAGGCCAAATGCCATTGATCATAAGGATAACAGAGCAAGAAAGTATTGGTCTTATGAGAGGAAACCCATCCCATTTACCAGGAAAAAAAATTAAGCATCTATCTCTTTGACATGATGTACTCTGCGTATAAGTTAAAAAAGCAGGGTGACAATATACAGCCTTGAGGTGCTCCTTGCACAACAGATGTGTTTATCATTATTCATCAAGCTACAGCTCAACTGTATATTGGATAAAGTAAGATTTTCTAACCTTCTATTAAGATATTTTAGCTGTTTAAATTGTTTTGTGTTACATCATCTGTAGAAAGACTATTAGTGAAAAGGGGGCTTGATAACTGGAAAGGTGGTGACAAGTGAAAAAGCAGATGATTAGCAAGTCTTGGGGCGAAGATGGGCAGGGTCTAAGTACTGTTCGGTGATGGCGCCCTCTCATTTCCACCTCTTTAAGCTTATCCTGATCTGTGAATTGCTCCTGAAGGTGTATTTTGAGAAGAACAGTAAAGCAGAGCGAATATTTTTCACCTCATATAGGGCAAAACATTTTGCTATCAAGGACATTTAATGTATTTCTTCAAACTTTGGACCAAAAATAGTCAGACTGGATAAAAAAAAATAATAAAGGCATTATGCCAACTCTATATGATCATCTCTGGTCATTTGAAGTCAAATCCTGGAAATATTTCTTAGATCAATTAAAAGTAAGGAATGTCACCCACTCACATGACACATTTGAGTTGCCTCTTTATATAATACTGAGTTAGCCAAAAAGTTCATTCAATTTTAAGTGAAAATAAAAGACACATTTTTCATTTTCATCAAGGACTTTATTGAACAAGGTATTCACTAACCTAACAAACTTTTTGGTCAACCCAATATTTCAAAAATACATAATTGGAGAAAATAATCAAACATGGCTGTCATTAGGGTCAAAAAACATTATCTATTGTCCCTTATACCACTTAAAGTGCTGTATATATTTTTGCATCTAAGATGCCATGTGTTGTAGCATAAGTTAACACCAAGGAAATATAAAGTTGCTAAATTGATAAGCCATCAGTTATAAGAAGCATTACAGCTTTAGAAATATTATAATATGAAAAAATGGCTTGCTGTAAAATTAAATAAACTGTTCAAAATGTGCTCATTTATCTTCATCTCTATGCAAATGACCATAGAACAAACCACCAGATTGTCACATGAACTATGCTTTTTAATAGAACTCCTTCAAATTGAGGCTCATCTCTCTGGCTTATTTCACCATAATTCATTCTTCTCCCAGGAACCTTGGTGATCTTTTCAAATTGTAAATTTTAATGTGGTAAAAATACTTCTGTAATTTCTCATTGTTCTCATGATAAGATTGCAAAATGGCAGAACTATGGAGATCAGATTGCTTCAAACTTTGGGTCTTTAAAGAATTTTCTGAAGCAGGGTTTGTGTACCATTAAAAAAAAAAAGCTATACAAAAGTTTCTTTGAGCCCCTCTTTTGGGTGGGGGAGAGGGCAAGAATACTGGAGTGGGTTGCCATTCCCTTCTCCAAGAGATCTTCCTGACTCAGGGATTAAACCTGGGTCTCCAGCATTGTAGGCAGGCGCTTTACCATCTGAGCCACCAGGAAAATCCATGGGGCCTCCCAGGTGGCTCAGAGGTTAAAGCATCTGCCTGCAGTGTGGGAGACACAGGTTCAATCCCTGGGTCAGGAAGATCCCCTGGAGTGGCAACCCACTCCAGTATTCTTGCCTGGAGAATCCCATGGAGGGAGGAGCCTGGTGGGCTATAGTCCACGGGATCACAAAGAGTCTATCACGACTGAGCGACTTCACTATGCAAAAGTTTATTTGATTTGTGGTTACCTTTTTTGAATTTAAGTGAGTTATTTGAGCAAAGATGCTATGGTAAATTGGATTTCCAAAGTTGCAGACAGCATACTTCCGTCTTCTCATCTATTTTTTTTTGAACTTGGTTGTTCAGCTTTTGGGAACTTAGTCCCCAACAACAAATTGGCCTGGGCCTTCATACAGTAGAAGTGTGGAGTCCTAACCATTGGAAAGCCGTTGAATTTGCAGTATTTCTCAGCTTCAAGACCTTTTTGCATGATCGCCTTGAATCTCTCTATCAAGAGGAGTGCATATTTCTTCTGTTGGATGTGCCTGTTACTTCCTTTGCACTTTGCCCAATAATATATGCCAGAAAAAAAAAAAAAAAAAGAAGCCCTTCTTTTTATTTATACATGTATTTATGAAATGCAGTTGACTTACAATATTACATTAGTTTCAGTTATGCAACATCGTGATTCAAATTTTTATAGATCATACTCCATTTGAAGTTATTATAAAATATTGGTTATATTTCCCGTGCTATCAAATATATCCTTTCAGTTTATTTTACACTGGCATTTTGTACCTGTTACAGTAGAATACTCAGTTCAATTCAGTCGCTCAGTTGTGTCCAACTTTTTGCGACCCCATGGACTGCAGCACGCCAGGCCTCCCTGTCCATCACCAACTCCCAGAGTTTACTCAAACTCATGTCCATTGAGTCGGTGACGCCGTTCAACCATCTCATCCTCTGTCATCCCCTTCTCCTCCTGCCTTCAATCTTTCCCAGCATCAGGGTCTTTTCCAATGAGTCAGTTCTTTGCATCAGGTGGCCAAAGTATTGGAGTTTCAGCTTCAACATCGGTCCTTCCAATGAATATTCAGGACTGGTTTCCTTCAGGATGGACTGGTTGGATCTCCTTGAGGTCCAAGGGAATACTTCTCAGCCATAAAAACTAATGAAATTCTACCATTTGCAACAACATGCTTAAACCTGGCGGATATTAGTATGTGTTAGTCACTCAGTCATGCCCAACTCTTTGCAACCCCATGGGCTATAGCTTTCCAGGCTCCTCTGCTTATGGAATTTTCTAGGCTAGAATACTGGAGTGGGCAGCATTTCCTTCTCCAGGGCATCTTCCCGACCCAGGGATAGACACCATGTCTCTCGCATTGCAGGCAGATTCTTTACCATCTGAGCCACTAGGGAAGCCTAGAGGGTATTATGTTGAGTGAAATAAATCAGAGAATGGCAAATACTATCTGTGCTCACTTAAATGTGGAATAAAAATAAAACAAGTGAATACACAGAACCCAGAAGTAGGTGATGCTACTCCCAAGGCTGGCTTTAGAAGATGCCCAGTGTCTGCTTCCTCTTTGGAAGGCGGCCGCCATGCTGTGCGGAAGCCCAGGCAGCCCGTGGAGGGTGGGTCAGGCCCCCTCACCTGTTGGTGGCCTCCCTTAAGCTCCCAGCAGATGGCCACCAGCTGCTTCAGCACAGGAGCTGGGCCGATTTAAAGCCTGCAGCATGGCCAGCCGCAGCTCAGTGCTGGCCGGGGGAGAACCCAGTGGCGACCACACCGAGCAGCAGAACTCCCAAGCTGAGTCTTGAGGAGCACTTGGTCTCAGAGTCGGAAGCAAATAAAATGATAGTTTTCCAGCTTTACTGCTGCTGAGGCTGCTAAGTCGCTTCAGTCGTGTCCGACTCTGTGCAACCCCATAGACGGCAGCCCACCAGGCTCCTCTGTCCACAGGACTCTAGGCAAGAGTACTGGAGTGGGTTGCCATTTCCGTCTCTAATTGCAGCTTTACCGAGATGTGCTCAATATACAACATTGCATAGTTTTAAGATGTACAGTGTGTTCATGTGATATATATATATTTCAACATGATGACCACTTTTTAAATAGATTTGGGGATAATTTCTTATGTAGCAACAGAGAAGTGAAAGCTCATTTCTATAGGGAAATTTTTCATGGGAAAAGTCCCTGATGCTGAGAAAGATTGAAGGCAAAAGGAGAAGGGGGCAGTAAAGGATGAGATGGTTAGACAACATCACTGACTCAAAAGACATGAATTTGGACAGCTCCAGGAAATAGTGAAGGGCAGAGGAGCCTGGAGTGCAGCAGTACCTGGGGTTGGGAAGAGTCAGACATGACTTAGAGACTGAAAAACAGTAGCATACCTTGCAAAAAATAATGAAAAGATGAAGATTGGATTTATCACTACAAATTTCTGGAGAAAGAATCATTAAACAATATGGTGAAAATATGAAACTACTAGAGGAAAAAAAAATGGTACTTATTTTTAGAAACTAACCAAGCATTGTGGCATCTTAGATATGTGTACATGTAGAAAAAGAAAAGAACTTTTATTTGATAGTTTTTATTTTTATTTAATTTGGCAGCAAGCTAGATTGACAATAGATTAAATTATGAATCTGCTGTTTTGCTTTCTTTTTCACTTAAAGAATAAGATTTTGACTAAAGAAATAGTTTTAGAATGAAGAACCAGCAAAGGAAAGTGTCCTGTGATTGTCATTGGTGAAACAACAAAGATAGAAATATCAGGAGTAATTAGGGGATTGTGTGTGTGTGTGTTTGCTCAGTTGCGTTTGACTCTGTGACCCCATGGACTCTCACCCACCAGGCTCCTCTGTCCATGGGATTCTCCAGACAAGAATACTGGAGCAGGTTGCCATTTCCTACTCCAGGGGATCTTCCTGACCCAGAGATTGAACCTGTGTCTCCTGCATTGGCAGGCACATTCTTTATGACTAGCGCCACCTGGGAAGCCCAATTTGGGGATTAAGAGCCTGAAATGACTTCTACGGACTCTTCATTTGTATGCTCACAAAGTAACTATAACGATAGTGTGGCAGACTTTTTTCAACCTCTTAATTGTGTCTCAGTCAACAGATCAGCAAGATTATTTTTTTAATGTATACATATCCATCACCAGGGCTTCCCTGGTGGCTCAGAG
>SJYT01013283.1:17896-42113 GCA_006410635.1 Cephalophus harveyi | reverse complement strand
GCTGAGCACTGAAGAATTGATGCTTTTGAACTGTGGTGTTGGAGAAGACTCTTGAGAGTCCCTTGGACTGCAAGGAGATCCAACCAGTCCATTCTGAAGGAGATCAACCCTGGGATTTCTTTGGAAGTAATGATGCTAAAGCTGAAACTCCAATACTTTGGCCACCTCATGTGAAGAGTTGACTCATTGGAAAAGACTCTGATGCTGGGAGGGATTGGGGGCAGGAGGAGAAGGGGACGACCGAGGATGAGATGACTGGATGGCATCACGGACTCGATGGACGCGAGTCTGAGTGAACTCTGAGAGATGGTAATGAACAGGGAGGCCTGGCGTGGTGCTATTCATGGGGTTGCAAAGAGTCGGACACGACTGAGCGACTGAACTGAACTAAATATATTTTTGTGGACCATTTTAAAAGTCTTTATTGAATTTCTTACAGCATCACTTCTGTTTTATGTTTTGGTGTTTTGGCCACAAGGCATGTGGGATTTTAGCTCCCCGACCAGGGATTTAACCTGCACCCCTTATATTGGAAGGAAAAGTCTTAACCACTGGACAGCCAGGAAAGTCCTGAGTTAGGATAAAGCTGTCCCTGTGACTAAGGGGAAAAGAATCGGCTGGTGCCCGGAAGTGTAACAGAGGCTGGGAGACCAAATGTGCACGTGTCTCTGCCCCTTTCCAATCTACCTGCTTGTTATCGCCTTTGCTTGTGCAGCACAGAAAAGGCTAAGGGAACTAAATACGGTTATTTTTGCAAACAGAGATGCCAAGTTCCCAGGTCCTGGAGATTACAAGATGATTTGAGGAGATTTAAATGACGATTTTAAATTCTAGTAATTTTCATTTAACCTCTGACTTTTGAGCTTAATCTCAACTTAAAACACAACTCTGCTATGAATCAATGGGTGCCTGGTACAAGCAGCGAGGGATTGGAATCAGATAGTCTGGGATTTGATTCAGAGCTCTTCAAATGCCAGTCTTGCGCTCTGTAATACCCTCCTCATTTCATAAATGCAGGTCAGGCTATTGTAAGGATTAAAGAGAATTTGTGTATATATGTGTGCAACTTCTGGCATGTCATCTGACACTTATAAAGTGCAGAAGTGACGAAACCATTGGTACATCAGCTAGATCTGCTGAGAGGACTGGGTTAATGCCTGTCCAGGGCATTGTGAATCTGTCTCTTCTTTGCATTTCTATCTCCTTAGTGTCTCTAATCTCTTTTCTTTTATTGGTATGTCCTGCAGTTCTGAGCTCAAAAGCTGTAATTTAGCAAGAATGGAAAACAAAACAATACCATTTCCCTCAAGCAAGCCTCCCTTAGGATTGCTGCCCTAAGAGGCTCTGAAGGTCATTATCGAGTACAGAGAGAGAGAGAAAATGGGAGAATCAGGCTGAAGAGCTTCCAGATTTGTTGAAATTGTGATAAGGAAATTTTATTTTTCAGAAAATATGAAATAAATTGTGGAAAGGAAAGACAAACATCAAAATTAATATGTGTTTATTTTTAGAAATTGTACTATGAAGTCTTAAACTTTCATTGAAGGAACAAGGTCAACAATGTAATAAAACATTTTTAAAATATTGATGTTCACTAATATTCTAGGTGCTGCTGAAATGCATTAAAGATGGAATTACCAATTATATAACACATCAGTGGTCTTGGAAGGTTAGAATGCCCTTGGAACTTGCTGAGATTACTTCTGATTGGTAATTGGAGAGAAATTCCATGCAGTCAGATTAATAGTTCACATTACATCTGTCATATGAGTATAACCATAAGTATTATGGTTCAGAAATTCATCTGATGTAACTTTCATGTCATTTATTTCAGGAAACCCAAGTTACTGGGAATGACAGTTTTCTTTACCTTAAAGCTGTTTAAATTGTTACTGTATTTGTTAATATTTTAGGTGCCTGAAATAATATGACAAATAAATAACAAACGTGTTGAGTGAGCAGAATAAACTGGTATTTAATATATTTAAAATTGTTCAGTTGCTAGCAATGCTTATGAGGCAAAATACTTTAACAAAAAGAAACATTGTTGGATACATTATTTGATACTTTCTGATATTTAAGAAATTGTAGAAATTCTAATACAAGAACATCTGACATATTATATCACATTTGAGACAAAGAAAGATGGATAAAGCCGGTCAGATAGTTTAGCTTCTGATATTGATGGCAAGGCAAAACTTTAGAAAAACCTTGTTGTATTCTCATATACTGACTCAATCACAAAAGCTATGTAAATAGCATGAATATCTTCATCATCTTCTAAATGACCATTTTAGCTGTTACACATCTGTGCATTTATCTTCAGTTACTTTATATCACAGGCCCCATTTATGTGTTGACAACTTTCCTTGTAAAATATCCTTTGCCTTTATCCCTTCCTAAGATAGCATGTATCCCATTTTAAAATGAACCCTTTCACTCTGGGACTTGATTCATTTTTACTTTGTGTGTTATATTCATTCATCCAATAAACATTTGCAGTTGTTGATACGCCACAGGTTATTGTCTACCCAAGGAAGAGGAGCCTGGATGCCTGGAGATAAGGGCCTTGTGTTCTTCTCCGATGTCGGCAGTAGTCTCCAGGTGGGCATGGATGACATCCTGCCAAGCAGAAGGGATGACGTGTCCAAAGACTAGAAACATGAAACATCATGTTGGTAAAATTTCAATACCCCAAACTTGTCGCTAGATAGACAAGCTTAGTTAACCAAGAGTGGTTGGGTTTCTCAGTCCATCTCTTATTACTTAATTGCTCTGGGTCCACAGAGAACCTAATGTTTATTGAGCAGCTAAGATGCTCTCGCTTCCCTGGTGGCTCAGACGGTAAAGAATCTGCCTGCAGTGTAGAAGACCTGGGTTCGAGCTCTGGGTTGGGAAGATCCCTGGAGGAGCGAATGGCAACCCACTCCAGTATTCAGAGAATTCCATGGACAGAGGAGCCTGGCAGGCTACAAACAGTCAGACACAACTGAGCGACCAGCACTTTGACTTCTAAGATGCTGTGGGCTCTGTGTTACTCGTATTGCTTTAAGCTGCTGTGTAACACAGGGAGCTCAGCTCGTGCTCTGTCATGACCTAGAGTGGGAGGGGGAGGGAGGTACAAGAGCAGGGGGATGTATGTGTTCATATAGCTGATTTACTTCGTTGCACAGCATTAACTAGCTCAGCATTGTAAAGCAATTATACTCCAATAGAATATCTTCCATTAATAATAAATTGATTATGATGGCAACCCTTTGTGATAGGTCGTATTATGGTGCCTATTTTAAACATTGTAGAATTGAGATGCAGAGCTGTGAAGTAACCTGCCAGAGGTCTGATTCCCAGCAAGCCAGGGTTACTTGTTTCAAACCTGAAGCTCTGCTTCTTAACCATTCCTGTGCTGAGTCCTTCGAGCTCCAATAGTTTCAATAATAAAATAGAGAAAATTCTTTCTCCGCAGAGCTGTTACAACGATCAAATCTCCTAATCTCTAAACCTATTTCAAAAGAGGCCATCCTTTTGCCCAAAAAGATTGCAAAAACGTGTGCCGTCCCCCAGGCTGAAGGGCCCCCAGACAGAGGACACAGATAGCAAGCCGAATGAGGACTGGCTTTCAGTAGCCGCTCACCCATCACCTGGCAAACTCTTCTGGGCTCAGGGGGCGGGTCTCACAGTGGTTGCAGACACGTCATTCCTCTTGTAACTCTTAGGAGCAACTCCTCAGTTCCCCAGAAGCTAAAACAAGACTTATTTTCATGGAATAGAATCATTTTCATGATTCAGCCCCGGCTACTTCTTTCCACAGCCGGTTTTGTTCCTTGTTCTTCGCTCAGTTCATACCAGATCACTTGAGATCGTTGGGTTTGTCCTGCCTTCTTTTCTGCGGTGTTTGGGAGGTCTACCATTCCTGTCTAGGAAAACCACCCCAACTCTTTTGTCTAACCAGGTTCAACTGCTCCACCAAATAGCAGATCATCATCTCCAGAGCCTTGCTTAACATCCTGCTGGGACCCAAAGTTGCCCTCTTTCATATTCCCCTGAACCTTAGTTAGTCCTGTCTTTGTTAGAACACACCTCATGCTACTTTGTGTATATATATATATATATATATTTTTTTTTTTTTTCTGGTGGCTCAGATGGTTAAAAATCTCCCTGCAATACAGGAGACCTGGGTTTATCCCTGGGTCAGAAAGATCCCCTGGGGAAGGAAATGGCAACCCACTCCAGTATTCGTGCCTGGGAAATCCATGGTTAGAAGAGCCTGCTGAGCTACAGTCCATGGGATCTCAAAGAGTCACCTATTTTTATATCTGTTTTCCTTTTCAGTCTCTGAAATACTTAGCAGGAGAACTTTCGGTTCATCCTCACATCCTCACCATAGTTTGCTACACTTACTAAGTGAAAGTGAAAGTCTTGGTCTCAGTCGTGTCCGACTCTTTGCGACCCCATGGACTGTAGCCCACCAGGGCTATTCTCCAGGCAAGAAATCCATGGAATTCTCCAGGCAAGAATATTGGAGTGGATCACCATTCCCTTCTCCAGGGGATCTTCCCAACCCAGGGATCGAACCCACATCTCCTGCACTGACAGGCAGATTCTTTCCCTTCTGAACCACAGGGAAGTCCACACTTACTAGGCACTTAGCAAAGGTTTGTTTGGTGTGATTTAAGCAAAATCGTATAGGTAACTATACAAATTTCATCCTTCCTTCTTCAAATTAATGATGGAGAGAGCAAATGACAAATAAAAATAAGAAGGTAGGTATTGTTAGGTTTTACATTCTCTGCTTTATTCAGCATGGTGACTTATACTTAGTTCTATATGTCTTTGATGGGAATATTGCAATTTTTTTCTAATCATCCTACTTCTCTCTACTTATCTGAGGGTTATTTTCTCAGTAATTGGGAGTGTATTCATTTAACCTTCTGTCATTTACAAGATGCTTATAATTTTGATTCACAATACCAATGGCTCCGTACAGTGGAGCGGACTGACAGAATTGAATTGGAGCTTTCAATTCTGACTTGATTTGATTGCCCAGGATACAGAAAGAGAGGTAATAGGGGACACGGAGAAGTATATCATGACAATGACACGTAATAACTTGCCCAAAGATCGAGGGTTCTTTGAACATACTCTACATTTCTTCATAGAGCAGGATGAATAAAAATCCTCCAGAGTAAGATTATCTGAGGCAAACGTAATATTTCCCCCTTTGTCCAATACAGAAAGAACATTTGCCACTTATTGTATGCTTCTTTGTAGAGTAGTTATATCCTAGTTTTATTCAGAGATTTTTCTTCTACTACACAGCTCTTGTGTAGGAAAAAAAAAAAAGGACTGATATATGGTTCATTTTCGTTTATTATTTGCACCTAAAATTGTGTTTGCTTCTCAAAGAAATCTACTCGAGAAAATAACAAAAGACCAATGAATTAGTCATTACATGAATTCCGCATATCCATGAAAATATAGTAATCAATTTGTAAAACTTTACAAGGACAATATTGATAATGACCAAATAATGTTTTAAACATAGGAGAATAGTCATCAAAATTATTGAGTTCAACTTTAGTTCTGCACATTTTTGCCTCTATCGACTGAGGTTTGAAAATTCTGCTTCTCATTATATCATGCTAATATTAACAGAATTTCTTCAGTTTGGAAAGTGCCACCAACCTGCTTGATACTTTGGAGAATGTGTGTATTGAAGGCAAATTTACCTAATAATGTCAAAGAAAAAGACAGAGCAACAAATTTAAGGAGATTTTTACCAAACACTTGTCACTCTATGAAGCTGAATATAGTTAATACATTCTAGAATGTAGTTAATACATTCTACATTCTAGAATGTAGTTAATTTATTACAGAAGAATGTGCTTGAATTTGTGGTATATATTCAACTATTTCATGTAACTTGAACTTTAATTTTTAATGATTTTATGCTCAACAGAACAATGTCATAATAATTTTAGCTGTGTGTGTTAGTCACTCAGGCGTGTCCGACTCTTTGTGACCCTATGGATTGTAGCCCGCCAGGCTCCTCTGTCCATGGGATTCTCCCAGCAAGAATAGTGGAGTGGGTTGCAATGCGTTCCTCCAAGGGATCTTCCCCACCCAGGAATCAAACCCAGGTCTCCCACACTGCAGGCAGATTCTTTACCATCTGAGCCCCCACCCTTTTTCAGCTGTAACTGTCAGTAAAAATCATCAGCATTGAAGAGTCAGCATAGTAGGGTACTTGCAAGCATATTGATGCTCTTCCATAAATGCGAGAAAGTAGACACAATGGATATGCTTTTTTGAAGAATAACTTTAAAAGTTTTTACATATATCATCTTTGTATATATCATATAATGGCAAATATGAAAACAATCAATTAAAAGAGGAAATATAACTGAAATTTTTGTTTCAGCTTAAAATTTTTTATAGTTTATCAGCAACAAGATGAACAGTGTGATGTAACCAAAGCTATGTTTTGAAAGTTTGTCCACACACAGAGTCTAAATCTCACGCAAAGGAAAACCAAAAACAGCCATTCAGTTCAGTTCAGTCGCTCAGTCGTGTCCGACTC
Organism: Cephalophus harveyi; assembly: GCA_006410635.1. Taxonomy (NCBI): domain Eukaryota; kingdom Metazoa; phylum Chordata; class Mammalia; order Artiodactyla; family Bovidae; genus Cephalophus; species Cephalophus harveyi. Next base: position 35,536 of record SJYT01013283.1, on the reverse strand, counting down.
TTTGCGACCCCATGAATCGCAGCACGCCAGGCCTCCCTGTCCATCACCATCTCTCGGAGTTCACTCAGACTCACATCCATTGAGTCAGTGATGCCATCCAGCCATCTCATCCTCGGTCGTCCCCTTCTCCTCCTGCCCCCAATCCCTCCCAGCATCAGAGTCTTTTCCAATGAGTCAACGCTTCGCATGAGGTGGCCAAAGTACTGGAGTTTCAGCTTTAGCATCATTCCTTCCAAAGAAATCCCAGGGTTGATCTCCTTCATGAACAGTGTCAAATTTTTATCCAATTGCATGTGAATATTGTGTCCGATTTGATTAATTTGTCTTCTTCTAGTTGTTGCTAGGCACTCAGCCACTTCTGACTCTTTGCAATCCCTTGGGACTATAGCCCGCCAGGCTCCTCTGTCTGTGGGGTTATCCAGGCAAGAATACTGGAGTGGGTTGCAGCTATTTTAACCTCACCATCTCTGGACTTTAATTGATGTGCTTAAACAAACAATATTTAATGTGATTATCAATGTTGTTTGCTGTTGTTCAGTCACTAAGTCATATCCGATTCTTTGTGACCCCATGGACTGTAGCACAGCCGGCTTCCCTGTCCTTCACTATCTCCTGGAGTTTGCTCAATCTCATGTTCATTGAGTCAGTGATAGCATCTAACCATCTCATCCTCTGTCGTAAATTACACCTTTTTGATAACTGTTTTCTATTTTTTTTAATTTGTTCTTTATTTTTTTCCTTCATTTGGCCTTCTCTGATCTTGAGGTTTTTTGTTTGTTTTTTTAATATTTCTGATTTAATCTTCTCTGTTGACTTATTTAATATTTATTTTTACAAATCTACTTTAGTGGTTATCCATGGTATACAGTATACATTAAAAAAAAATCTGATTCTAAATTGAAATGATGTTATATACCGTCACATGCAGTAGTGAAAGTCTTATAGTGGTGTATTCCCAACTCCTGTCTCTCACTCTGTGCCACGTATGTCATTTATTTCAGTTTTACATACACTATGAAAACAATACATTGATGTAAATTTTCCTGGAAGAGAAGTTATTTTTTAGAGCAATAAAAAATAAGAAAACATATTTCACCTTTATTCTCATTTGATGCTCTATTTCTTTGAATAGGTCAAGTTTTCTGATGTCATTTCAGCTGCTTGAAGAATGTCATTTATTAATATTTATTATAGAGTAGATTCTGACAATGAATCATCTGTTTTGTTTGTGAGAGTCTGTATTTCTCCTCCACTTATGAAGTGTGTCTGTTTCCTATTATGATATATCCATTTGATTCTGTCTTGTAATTTCAATTTCTTTACTGAAATTGCCTCACTGACCTTGTGTTTTGTCTACCTTTACAAATTAGAGCTCTTATCCTATTATTATATTTCTTTTTCATTATATGTTTGATGGCGTCAATATTTGTGTTGTATCTTGAGCTTGTATGATTGCTTTGTACCTTCAGACTGTGCTTTTTCATACCTTGTTTATTATGTCCCAAATGATGTTGTTGAAAGCTGGATATGCTTCTTACCAGTTTTTCATCTTCCTTTTGCTTTACGTGCCAGGGAATTTGTCTCTGCAGCATTCCTAGATCTCTTCCAATTTACTTGCGCCCTGTGCGTGTTAGCGTGGTGGTGGAGGGCAAGGCGGGGTTATGTATTTTCTAGTGTTCTGATCGAATGTTGGTCTTAGGTGGTAAGCACATCTGTGTCATGGGGGTATGGCTCTTAGATGTGTCTCTGCTCCCCTGGGGAAATGGTTGAACTATCTCTAGGCTCAGCCGTCCATGTGACACAAGATGAGAAAGGCATTAAGTTTCTCGTGGAATGTCCAGCCTCGCAGGTACTTCTGCCCCTCCCTTTGGCTCCCAGCTTTCAGTTTGCACCTTTGTTCACTTCTTCCAATCGGCTCCCGCCCTCAGGCTACAGGGTTCAGCTGCCAAGTTCTCCTGTTTCCTCCCTCCTCCTTTTCTTCCTGATCCCTCACTGTCCTCTCCTCTCCCTCCTTCCCCCAGAAGATTAAGGCATTTGTCTCCTAGGAAAGATAGGAAGGGTGGCTTTGTGTGAATTTTAGCCTTGGCTGAAGCATTCTCAGGGTTGTCTTCAACTATGTATACTCGCTGTGGTTTTTGGAATAAAAACTTGCAGAAAGGCATGAAACTCCCATGCTATGGCCCCAGGTGCTTTAATTCTCTTCCTAATCTATAGTTCCTTTTGGTAATTTGCCACAAATGTCTAGCTGAAACTTCTTACCAGTTTATATGACTTTTAGGTGGCTTTTTAAGGGGCATCCATCCCTCAGAGCCTCTGGTCCTCTTTTTCTCCTGCACTGCTCACTCTCTTTTGGGTACCAAGTTGGACGTTCACTCTGTAACCTCAGATCTCTGATGGTTTCTAGGGAAGTCTTGAATTGGAGTTTGTCTAGATGTTTTTTTCATATTTAAAGTTTGAAAATGAGCTCTCCTCTCCTTATTTAAGCTAGAACGAGAAATTCTTGTCTAATGTCTTTATTTATTTAATTATTTTTGCTGTGAGTTCATCCATTAAAATCAATGATAACATTTAGTAAGAAGGCACCTGTACATGTTTTCAAAAATAGAGTTACTGCATGACCTAATGTTTTCTTTAGGAAGAGCTCCCATAATCTTATTAGTCAGAACACATGTAATTTCCCCTAACAACAGTGATATCTCATTAATTTATACACAAATAGTTTTATAAATAAGAAACTGATTCACTGACATGTCTTCTCTTTACACATCGCTTGATGCAAAGGTAAAAGTCAAATTGGGGTTCCAGCTTCTATTCCCATGTAGATCACTATTGTTTGCTTTCCTAGTACTATTCCTGGCATTACTTCATCTCCATCTATATTTTTACTTCTTTTTATGCTGTATTTTTATCTCATTCTATTTCTTATACCATATGATTTCTCATGAGCCATCTGAAATTTTTTTCTATAGTAGCTTTGGGACTAAATGTAAAAAAAGACAAAAAAGATAATAAAAGGAAGAAGAGGAAGAGGAAAGGGGCAGACATAAACAAGACAGTGTATAAATATGTTGTGGGCAATATAATGATTGATTTCAATAAAGAATGTCAAAATAAATTGCATGTTTTAGCAAGAATTTGAAAAAAGTCTAAAATACTTAGAAGGGGGAAAATTGTAAAAATGATAAAAAAGAACTTGCACTTTTATTAGTAGCTTAAATGTGAAAAACAATATTGTTTTCTTTAAAAAAAATTAGTGTTAAGTTCCAATCTACTGTCAATAATGCAATAGCAAAGCATGGACATGTCATAATTTTTCTTTACTTTTCTTTTAATTTATTTTTTTAATTGAAGGATAATTACTTTACAGAATTTCTTTGGTTTCTGCCAAACAGCAACATGAATCAGCCATAAGCATACATATGTCATATTTAAAAGTATTGAGACCAAGACTAACACAATACTGGGGTTAATAGAAAGTACTGTTAGGAATTTGTGACGGAGCAGACTGGGATGCTGACGATCTTGGTTTCTATTCTTTACCTGTCACTAGTAGCATGACCTTGGTCAAGGTCCTTAATCTTTCTGAGCTTTGTTTTCTTCCTCTGTGAAATGAGAGGTTTAGGTCTGATTATCTTGGAGTTTTAAAAGTCTATACCTGTAAAAGTAGGTTTGGGCAAGCTGTGTTGTGCATTTAATGCCAAAGCCAAGGATTTTGGACTTGATCCTCCAGTAAATGGAAACTTTTTGAAGGTGTCTGAGCAGGAGGTTGGCTGGAGCATTCGAAGAAGGTGTTGCCTTGGAAGGAAGTGTTGAGCATACAGGTGAGATGGGGACTAGTGGGAGATACAGGGTATGGTGTTTATGGTATGCTGACCTAGAGGGCCGTTCGTGGAGCTGCAGGACTCAAGGGTCTGTATGAACTTAGAGCTAACACAGGATGAAACGAGAACAATAATGATTTAGGAGATGGCTTAGGATAACCAACGGGCTTCCCTGATGGCTCAGACAGTAGAGAATCTGCCTGCAACGCAGGGGACCTGAGTTCAATCCCTAGGTCGGGAAGATCCCCTGGAGAAGAGAGTGGCACCCCACTCCGGTATTCTTGCCTGGAGAATTCCTTGGCAGAGGAGCCTGGTGGGCTACAGTCCATGGGGTCACAAAGAGTCAGGCATGACTGAACGACTAAACACCTTCACATTTAGGATAACCAATACTACGTGTGTCCTGTGCCTTCAAGAATTTGTCTCAAGGCACCCTTTCCCTTTCAGTAGGCAAGTTCCCCTTGTTTCTGCTCAGAGCTTTACTGTGTTTATATAATTAGATACCAAAGTGTTCTATCCACCTAATACAATGAAACTTTTAATTTCAGCTTTCTAGGGTGATTTTAGCCCTGAGTAATCTACCTTTCACCGTAACTGAGACATCACAAGGGAATTCCTATATTTGGGAGAAATACTCAAGACTCTTTACCAAGCTGCACCCCTCCACCGCCAAAACTGTGTTGTATCCTCCCCGTAGTAAACTTCACACAGGCCAGATTGTGCCATCCATGACTATTCCTTATTGATGGATGACACAGACTGGGCTTTATGAGGCTTAGAAACGTAATCCTTGGTTTACTAAAGACAAATGAACCTGGTTGATATCTGCTGTTCATAGCACCCACCTTTAACCTTCCTAAGTGTTTATATTTTAATAATACATTTTACAGGCACATGATTTGGAAGCTATTCAGTACTAGCTAGACATAAGTGTACATTTTTCTCTTCAGATTCACTCAGTCCAGACCTTCCATTGTAAGTACTCTATGACTGAGAACTACTTGTCTAGGATATGTGCAAACTTTCTTTAGGATACTCTAAGACATATAAAAAAATAATACATGTCACACCTCACACCCTCATCTCAATCCTGTCTCCCCAAAATACACAAAGAGTTAGAATGCTTGAGTTTTCCCACATGCCTGATACCAGATAACAGGGTGTGGTTGTCAGAACAAGGCCCCTCACCCCACAAAGTCACCCATGTTTTTCCCCAGAAATTGTGAATACATTGTGTTACATGGAAATTAATGTTGCTAATGGATTGGCCTTGAGATGAGAAGATGACCTTGATATGGGGATGATTCGTGTTGACCCAATATAATCACAAGTTCCATTCAGTTCAGTTCAGTCCCTCAGTCGTGTCCTACTCTTTGCAACCCCATGAATCGCAGCACGCCAGGCCTCCCTGTCCATCACCAACTCCTGGAGTTCACTCAGACTCACGTCCACTGAGTCAGTGATGCCATCCAGCCATCTCATCCTTGGTGGTCCCCTTCTCCTCCTGCCCCTAATCCCTCCCAGCATCCGAGTCTTTTCCAATGAGTCAACTCTTCGCATGAGGTGGCCAAAGTACTGGAGTTTCAGCTTCAACATCAGTCCTTCCAATGAACACCCAGGACTGATCTCCTTCAGAATGGACTGGTTGGATCTCCTTGCAGTCCAAGGGACTCTCAGGTGTCTTCTCCAACACCACAGTTCAAAAGCATCAATTCTTCGGTGCTCAGCTTTCTTCACACTTCAACTCTCACAACCATACATGACTACTGGAAAAACCATAGCCTTGACTAGACAGACCTTGGTTGGCAAAGTAATGTCTCTTTTTTAATATGCCATCTAGGTTGGTTGTAACTTTCCTTCCAAGGAGTAAGCGTCTTTTAATTTCATGGCTCCAGATCACCATCTGCAGTGATTTTGGAGCCCCCCAAAATAAAGTCTGACACTGCTTCCACTCTTTCCCCATCTATTTCCCATGAAGTGATGGGACCAGATACCATGATCTTCGTTTTCTGAATGTTGAGCTTTAAGCCAACTTTTTCACTCTCCACTTTCACTTTCATCAAGAGGCTCTTTAGCTCCTCTTCACTTTCTGCCATAAGGGTGGTGTCATCTGCATATCTGAGGTTATTTATATTTCTCCCAGCAATCTTGATTGCAGCTTGTGCTTCTTCCAGCCCAGCGTTTCTCATGATGTACTCTGCATAGAAGTTAAATAAGCAGGGTGACAATATACAGCCTTGACGTACTCCTTTTCCTATTTAGAACCAGTCTGTTGTTCCATGTCCAGTTCTAACTTTTGCTTTCTGACCTGTATACAGATTTCTCAAGAGGCAGGTCAGGTGGTCTGGTATTCCCATCTCTTTCAGAATTTTCCACAGTTTATTGAGGGTCCTTATAAATGAAAAAGGGGAGGGGAGACAGGTCAGAGTGATGCAATGTAAGAACTTGATGTGATGTTGACTGCTGTGAAGATGGAGGGGGAGGACTCTGAGCCAAGGGGTGTGGTGGCCCCAGAAACTGGAAAAGTGGGAAGCATGTGGATTCCTCCCTGCTGCCTCCAGAGAGGAACACAGGCCTGCTGACTCCTTGATTGAATCCGAGTGAACTCATTGCAGACACCTGACCTCTACAATTATGAAATAATGTATTTTTAATAATGCTGTTTCTAATAATATATTTCTAATCACCATTAAATTTGTGGCAAATTGCTACAATAGCAATAGGAAACTAATGCACAGGGGTTTGTAAAATTCATGAGAATTTGAAACAGTGCAAATGATGTCATCACATGTTCAGTACATTTTATATGAAAAGAGATTCAAAGCCAACTAACTATTCCTTAAGTTCAAGGTCAAGCAGAAGCTTCTTGCTTTGATGGGTTAGCTTGCTCTCCACAGGGAGACAATAGACAGTAAGAACTGTGTGTTTGTTTTCTCCTGTTTATCTCATAATCTAGGAGAGTACGAATTAAGCTTCATGGCTAACTTATGACTTTCTACAAATTTCTTATTCTGAACTTTCTTTTTCATTCTTTTCTTTAACCTGAATTTTCTTTTCCCGATTTTTACATTAAGGATTAATCTTTTACTCTGAGTAGTAGTTTTGATAATATCATCTTTGAAAACATTTGTAGATAGAAAGAATTAAAGTACATTTAAAAAACTCTTCCACTGTTTCTCCATCTATTTCCCATGAAGTGATGGGACCAGATGCCATGATTTTTGTTTTCTGAATGTTGAGCTTTAAGCCAACTTTTTCACTCTCCACTTTTACTTTCATCAAGAGTCTTTTTAGTTCCTCTCCACTTTCTGCCATAAGGGTGGTGTTGGAGAAGACTCTTGAGAGTCCCTTGGACTGCAGGGAGATCCAACCAGTCCATTCTGAAGGAGATCAGCCCAGGGATTTCTTTGGAAGGAATGATGCTAAAGCTGCAACTCCAGTACTTTGGCCACCTCATGGGAAGAGTTGACTCATTGGAGAAGACTCTGATGCTGGGAGGGATTGGGGGCAGGAGAGAGAGGGGACGACAGAGATGAGATGGCTGGTTGGCATCACCGACTCAATGGACGTGAGTTTGAGTGAGCTCTGGGAGTTGGTGATGGACAGGGAGGCCTGGCGTGCTGCGATTCATGGGGTGGCAAAGAGTTGGACAAGACTGAGCAACTGAACTGAACTTTACCAGAAGAAAAAAAATATGCTTATTTTTTGTAAAGAAGCATCATTGTATTCAGTTCTTTGTGGGCATTTCTTCATTCATTCTTTATACTTATATATAATCACCTGTCTCTTTAATAAACAGAAAAAAATTACTGCTTATATTTGTCTTAATTGTGGCCATGTCAAATCAAAGAGTCCATTATTTATTTAATGAGTTCCAGAACACAACAAAATTACTTGGCATATCATAGGTGTTTAGTAAATATTTAGACCCGGATTACTATAATCCATTTTCTCATAATACTATTGTTTTAAATGTTTATATTAGCTAATATGTTCAAATGCCACTTATAGAATAATCATTCCAATTTTTTCAGCTTGTCATATGAGGAGGTTTTTTGTCAGTTTCCTGCCTGTTTCATTCTAATCTTCAAACTCTCAAAGACTTTTAAATAATTAGGTTCCTTGCTATGTGAGGGTACCGAAAAAAATCTTAGAACTCCTCCTAGGCTATTTCTAGTAGGATGCATATTAACTGCAGTAATAAAGACTTGGGATTTTAGAATGCACTGGAAAATTTTAAGGTCACATTAAGTAGCATGGCAAATTATCAGGGTTTCAAATGTGTCTTAGATCCTCATATCTATTAACCATATATCCTTAGTTCATTGATTAGCCCAATGTTTCAACCAGATTCATCCATCTCACTAGTTTTCAACTGGGGGATGCTTTGTACCCCAGGAGGCATTTGGCCTGTTTCAGAGACATCTTTGATGGTCCCAAGTGAGGGTGGAGGATGCTCCCGTCATTCAGCGGGTAGAAGTCGGGGATGCTGGCCAATACGCTGCAAGGGACAGAGCAGCCGCCTACATCAAGGACTCATCCCACCCACCGTGCAGTGGTGCCAAGGCTGGCAAACCCTGGCATATTTGCATTGTGATATGACTTTCAGACTACGTTTTTGTAAGCATGAGATTTAAGCGCATTTCACTGAGTAAATGAGAAACTTAAGAGAAATGTTTCAAATAAATTTATTATACCCCTCAATTCCCATAGTCACACCGAGGGTGCAGCTGAGTGCCGGGCCTCCTGCTCTAATGCAGCCTTCTTAATTTCTGAAGTTCCAGTAGGACTTGTGAAAGGTCAGCCTTAAAAATCAGTGTCTCTAGCATATCAGCAGGGCTGTTTTTCTCTATTCCTAAGCAGAAGCTCCTTGACTATTAACAGGTGTAGGATATGGGCTCAGCTTTTGTGTTGTTGTTGTTCAGTGACAGCAAGAACTGATGCTGAAGCTGAAACTCCAGTACTTTGGGCACCTGAGGCAAAGAACTGACTCCCTGGAAAAGACCCTGATTCTGGGAAAGACTGAAGGCAGGAGGAGAAGGGGATGACAGAGGATGAGATGGTTGGATGGTATCACAACTTAATGGGCATGAGTTTGAGTAAACTCTGGGAGTTGGTGATGGACAGGGAAGCCTGGTGTGCTGCAGTCCATGGAGCCTTTAAGAGTCAGACACAACTGAGCGACTGAACTAAACTGAGCTGAACTTTGTGCTGTTGTTGTTCAGCCACTAAGTCATGTCTGAGTCTTTTCAACCCCATGGACTACAGCATGCCAGGTTTCCCTGTCCTTTACTAGCTCCCAGAGTTTGCTCAGATTCATATCCGTTGAGTTGGTAATGCTATCTGGCCACCTCATCTTCTGCTGCCCTCTTCTCCTCCTGTCTTCAAACTTTCCCAGTAACAAGATCTTTTCCAATGAGTCAGCTCTTCACATCAGGTGGCCAAAATATTGGAGCTTCAGCTTCAACATCAGTCCTTCCAATGAATTTCCTTTAGGATTGGCTAGTTTGATCTCCTTGCTGTCTAAGGGACTCCCAAGAGTCTTCTCCAACACCACAATTCAAAGGCATCAATTCTTTGGTACTCAGCCTTCTTTATGGCCCAACTCTTAAATCCACACAGCTTTTGTGTAAATAGGAGTCATTTGAGATTCACCAAACTAGTGTACTGTTTTCCATGGGCCAACTAGTATATTTCTTAAAGCACTGAAAAAAAAAAATTTAGGCATCAGTAAAATTGAGTTCATTTCATAGATTTTGGTTGTATGAACTTTCTTATGTATAGATGAAATTCAGTTGCATAGTATCATAATGTATTGTTTATATTGTACTCAGTGGTAAAGAATCTGCATGCCATGAAGGAGTGCGAGTTCAATCCCTGGGTCCAGAAGATCCCCTTGAGGAGGACTTGGCAACCAGCTCCAGTATTCTTCCTGGGAAAATGCCATGGACAGAGGAGCCTGGTAGGCTACAGTCCAGGGGGTCACAAATACTGGTACATGACTGAGGTGACTTAGCACAGAGCACACTAATAGTAATAATAGCAACGATAACTCTAGTAATTAAAGCCAGGACATGATTCATTTATCAGTCTTTTCTTTATCAGTCATTCATTTATCTGACTGTAAGGTAGACTGCCGTCCATAGGGTGGCAAAAGTGTTGGACACGACTGAGAGACTGAGCCTGCATGCGTGCATGGCGATCTTTGGCTTTCTTTTGTTTTCTTTGCTATATGTATTTCTTTGCAATATGTCCTTGTTGTTTTCCTGATCACCTCTACCATCTGAAAGCATTTCATGGCATTTTTCATGTATGTAATATAATACAGTCTGAAGGGGACTGAAACACTATATGCTTCTACTTTTGGGAAGATGAGAGGCGGAATGAAGAGCCCAATTTCTTTGTCTAGATCATTTTGCTGTAGGTGTTAATTTGCCAAGGTATTTCTCAATTACTGCTCAGACCCCAAGCATGGTACTCTCTAACTGGGTAAGTATTTAGGAAGAGATTTACAGAAAACACATCAGTGGTAAATGTTTACTCAGTGTTTCGCGTTTGATCTTTCTGCTACACTCTTTCTACTAAAGCTGGAATCTATTTTCAGTGACTGCATATGAATGCAGCACACGTTCTGAGGCCTAACATATGCCATCTGTAAAAGCATTTACTTTAAATTAGTGGAATAAGTAATCAAAAGGGCTTTGTACTTAATGCAAAACTTTTGGTGACTATTAAATGCTCATTAGAGGGTGTTTTTGCTGTATGACTGTCAAAATCAGCAGGACGTTTATGTTAGATTTCCTGAGTGGGTCAAGATTGAATATGATTTTACAACCTAAATAACATAAATGAATGCAGGTTATTTCAGCATCTCCAGATGTTTTTTAAACTCTTTGCCCCTAAACCCAAAACTTAGTGCCATTTCAAATTCCACAATGGCATTTGAGTGAAGATTTTAAGAATTAGATATTTGACATCTTCAGATGAGTGGGCTACTTTTTTTTCATACTTCCACCATTTATAAATGAAAATGATGCTATCTCTAATGCTATTACTCCAGCCCATCTTTTATGGAAATATATCCTCAGGGAATCAGATAATATTAAATCAGCTTAACTATGCACTTATTACAATAGCTAATTATTTAAAATTTTTAATTATCTTGTGATGGCTTATTTGGTAGATTGTGTATGTGTCACAACTTGATTGAATCTCTGAAAATATGCCCTTATTACCACTTTGCTTTTAATTAAACATTCAATAACTGTCTTGTTTAATCTAGAGAGCTGCATCTATTAATATTATCCTCACTATTATTATTTTTGTGGTGCCATGCACAAGAATGATACTGTATAACCAGAATAGATGATTAACCCAAATCATGGTCTTCACCCCGAGAAAATTAAATCTCAGATCTATTAACTAATGTCTCTGGATGCTCTGATTATAAAAGATGAATTAGAAGACCCCACTTACATCATAGAGAGAGAAAGAAGAAAATCAAGAGTTCATGAGATCATACCCAACTTGGTTGCAGGCAGAAATTTCCGGGGAGCAGTTTGATGAACACCAGTGGTCAGGTGGAGACAAGCAGAGCAAAGTCAAACTGGAGTTCTAAAAGCCTACCAATTTGGAAGAATAATACACGATCTCCACAATGTCATTTGCTTTGGGAAATGTAGAAAACTGGCAAATTAATCCGCTTCTCTGCTCTACTTTTGAAAAGCTTTACTGTGGGGCTCTGATCGTGTTACTCTATGTTGTCCGGAATCAGAGCTGTTTCTGATTCATAAAGCTCCAATTGCCCATCAGTTTTGTCTCCGAAGGCTTTATATACCAGATCGTCTAAGGGAAAGAGGGGGAAATCACCCTGATTTTGTTCCCATTGCAAAAATCTCTTTTCTCTAGCTCAATCTAAAATGCCTCTCATTCCAACTGGCCGTCTACTTTTCTAATGCAGATTTGCAACAGAAAAAAAAAAAAAAAAAGCTTCATCTGAACTGGAGTCATTTATAAACAGCTTATGAAGGGCAAAACATTTTGGGGATGGGGATGTGGAGTGGCTATCAGAACGGCAGTTGGAAAGCAAACTGAAGCTTTTGTGCCTGTACTGGCTGGGAGGTATTGATTCTTTCCATGTAATTAACCTAAAGAATGAGAGAATGGCGCTAAATCCTATTTACAATGGGATGAAAAGTATCCTGGCCCTATTAATAACCATCATCTGTTGGAAATGGAATTAGATTCATCAGTCAATTATGTATTAATTATTGATACTTTTGAAAAAAAATGTATGTTCACTAGAAGCTTCGTTGTTTAGATATAAAAGCTCAGAAAAGGGAGAGTATTCTTCATCTCAAGCCCCTCATAGTCTATTGGAAAAGATATTTAAATAAATAAAGTGATAATAAAGTCGTAGATGTGATTGAGTGCTCTGATATAGGTGGGAGCAAACTACTAGAAGGCTTCCCTGGTGGTGGCTCAGCGGTTACGAATCTGCCTGCAAGTCAGGAGCCACAGGAGACGTTGGTTCGATCCCTGGGTCAGGAAGATCCCCGGAGGGGTACATGGCCACCTACCCCAGTATTCTTGCCTGGAGAAGCCCATGGACAGAGGAGCCTGGTGGCTTACAGTCCACAGAGTCGTAAAGAGTAGGACACGACTTAAGCAACCTAGCACGCACACACGAAAGTGCTAAAAAAGGTGCTTCTAAAACAAAATGTAAGAAATACTGCAGGAAAAGGCAACAGGTGACCTGATTCCTGCTTTAAGAGAGGGGTAAAGCCAGTCCTAAGTCAGGAGATAAAAAGATGAGGTACTTTCTTCCTGGCAGAAGCAGAAGGACACATAAAGTCATGGAAGTGCGACCTTTCTGCTTATAGGAGGGCCTCTGTATTAAAAAGAAATCAGTTAATTTCTAGGCCTGTTTTTCTGCATGATAAACATATTAATCACAGATCAGCCAATGTGCTAAGTTTCTGCCATATTAATCCCGGAGGCAATGAGTGGCAGAACCAAAATCAAACTATCTTCAGCCTCACTCTGTGCAACTTGTAACATATCAGAGCAAAACTTTCTCAGTTGACTCATATTTAAGTAAAGAAAATAATTCTATTATAAAGAGAGAGAAAATAAGCCAGTGCATGCTTTTGTTTCCTGATTCTAAAAACAATTTTTATGAAATTGGGAAATAAGCAGAGGGGAGAGAACAAAAATATTTTTAAATTATCAAACAATTATCAATACTTCCATCAAGATGGAATTGTGTCTCAGGGCTCCTTGATTTTAGGAGATTACTATTATAAAATGGTAATAAAAATGAGGTTTTTGAAAGATTTTTAAAACAAAAATATTAAGAAAGCATCTTCAGTAAGGTGAATTCTTTCAATGGAAAATAACAAGGTTTAGAAACTCCCACATCTGTATTTTTGACAGCTGATAGACAACTTAGCATTTTAAGATTCACACTTTCTTAGTTCTGTCCCCCCATAGAGAAAAAAAATGTTAAAAACTTCAGTCATTATAAGGTAAACTCTGGTGGAAACAAAGATTTTGATTTCTTTCTCTGCATAGGTAACTCTGTCATTTGACAAAGCTTGGAGTTCAGAGTGTTATGATTATGACATCATGTTTGTCTCTTTTGAGTTAGAGATCAAGAAACCATCTCATCTCCAGTGAATCATTTATAGAAATTACAAATATCTTAATGTAGGGAGAGGATGAGTGGGAGATATGTTAGTAAATATTCCCCTGATTTTTCTCATTGGAAGAAAATAGCCTGAATTGGGTATTGAGGTGGCATTACATTAAAGCATCCGTCTGCCAGTGCAGGAGACACAGGAGACAGGAGTTTGATCCCTGGGTTGGAAGATGCCCTGGAGTAGTAATTGGCAATCTGCTCATTGGGAAATCCCATGGGAAATCCCATGCACAGAGGAGCCTGGCAGGCTGGAGTCTGTGCGGTCACAAATAGTCAGACACGACTGAGTGACTGAGCATACACACACACAACTGCCTAGCAAAGAAACCGAGCTGCAGGATCTCACAAATGGAACAGTTTGCAAGATCCTGAGGAGGTGGGGCAGGGTCCTCCAGCATATGAGGTGACTCCGCCATCCTCTGTCAACCTGACATTTCAGTAAACTCTGGGGACAAGCGTGCGCCCTTTGGCTTCACGTCCTGAATTAGTAGTCATGCTTCTGGGCCACTGGCCACTCTGGTGCCCCCTAACTCAGCCACAGGGTTCTGTTCCACTATATCCACACTATCCTAAGGCAGCTTGGGGCCCACAGTCCCTCCCTGGCAGACAAAAGACAGCATAACAGTGATTTTATCCAACTTCAATCCCAGGAGAATTGGCCTTCATTGTCCTCTTTATTTCTTCCTACCCTGCAGGTGTGGTCCTAACCTCTTTCGTATGATTAGCATCTTACATTTTCCTGAGGACTTTTTGCTCCCACATCATGTCACATCTGAGCATTCAAAAATATTTGAATATGTTGAATATGTGCGTCGTTAAAGAGTCTGCCTGCAGTGCAGGATATCCAGGTTTGACTCCTGGGTCAGGAAGATCCCCTGGAGAAGGAAATGGCAAGCCACTCCAGTATTCTTGCCTGGAGAATCCCATGGACGGAGGAGCCTGGCAGGTTACAGTTCATGGGGGTCGCAAGAATCGGACACAACTTAGCTACTAACCTACCACACCATGCATGCACTTCCACTTACCGCGCCACTCTGCTTGACCCCTCCAAATTGTATGTAATTATTTTATATTGTTAAGTTGATCATGTTTCCATTATGGCTTGCAATTGTAATTATCTTTTATTTTTTTGTCTGGTTATTGACTGTGAAAACAGATAAATGTCTTTTACTATTGTGATTATGTAACTATTACTCACTTAATACCATTGTGTCATGATTAGTCAACAGAAAAATAATAGATCTCTGTATCACCAAAGCTAGGATCAAATAGAAAAACCTGTAATCACTTTTTAAAATCCGGATGCCGATCAGAATTATCTTGGAATTTTTTGAAAAATACAAATCTCAGGTATTGATTTTTTTTCTCCAGAACTCCAGATATGTTTCAAATGAGCAGTTATGTTTAAACAACTGGACTATATGATTATTTTTTCCTTTCTCTAGTTTGTTTCACTTTTTCTCTTTCATATTCAGTGCTCCCATTTCATTTAGTTTATGTTCTCCAATTTCTCTATTTCTTCCCTTTTTTTGTGAGGTTCTTTTGTAAGCCTTTATCAAGTGTAGTAGAAAAGCTTTTTTATACATGTAATATAATATATATTTTAGAAAACTTAGGAATTTTTGCCTAACTAAAAAAAGTTGTGACATTTTGATTCCACCTGTTTGACTTAGTATGAATAGGATGCTAGATTTCTAATTTAAACATAGATGTGCAGCAAGAAACAAAAGTTTACTGTATAGCACCGGGAATAATAGCCAGTATCTTGTAATGACCTATGATGGAAAATAATTTCAAAAATAATACATATGTATTTGTATACCTGAATCACCTTGCTGTGCACCTGAATCATTGTAAGTCAACTATACTTCAATAGAATATGTATATTAAAAGATTTTTAATGGGCTCCCAT
The DNA here is from genome assembly GCA_006410635.1 of Cephalophus harveyi. Taxonomy (NCBI): domain Eukaryota; kingdom Metazoa; phylum Chordata; class Mammalia; order Artiodactyla; family Bovidae; genus Cephalophus; species Cephalophus harveyi. Next base: position 20,103 of record SJYT01013283.1, on the reverse strand, counting down.
TTCTGTACCAACACCTTCTGTCCACGAGGAAAACATACAAAGTTGGTCTCATATCTGGGCAAATGCAGGAGCAGGCAGGTGAATCATGGTCTCACATCAGTCACCTGCACATCAGCTTTGACCTAGGCCTCTTGACCCAGATCTCATGTCAAGTTAAGAGCCCCCAGGACTGGAGGCAGCAGTCCTATCAAAGGAGGCGTGTGATGAAGGACTCAATTTTTTCATGTCTGTAAAGTACTGGGTCCCATGCTCGTTGCCTTATAGTCAAATTTAAGACTTTTAACAATGCTGCAGGATTTTTTTTTTTTAGTTAGGAAAATTAGGAGAGAAACTAAAACTTACAGAATTTCGTTAAAAATCTCAGGTCACACAGCTAGCATATTGTTGAGAAATATTTTTTTTCCAGTTATAGGGCATCTCCTGAACCAGAAAGTAAAAAGTGAAACTGAAATGTACTCAGTCATGTCTGACTTTTTGCGACCCCATGGACTGCAGCCCAACAGGCCCCTCTGTCCACGGAATTCCCCAGGCAAGAATGCTGGAATGGGTAGCCATCCCTTTCTCTAGGGGATCTTCCCAATCCAGGGATTGAACCTGGGTCTCCCACATTGCAGGCAGATTCTTTACCTTCTAAGCCACCAGGGAAGCCCAAGGAAATCATAAATCATTTTTACCTCCTCATAAACTATGTTCTCTGCATTTTCTTCTTGTTATCTCAGAAGCCGCAATGAGCTTGACACTTCCTCAATTTTTAAGGATTTTTACTTGAGATTATTGACATTAGTGGGTATAATTTATTTTAAATTGTTTAACAGAATTTATCAACATTCAGAAAAATCCCTGTAAGTGACAGGACTAATACTTTTCAAAGGACTGTGATTGTACAAAGCCATGCACATGGAAAAGATTCATTCAAAGTACAAGACAGATCCATGGAATTAATAGGCAAAATGCAAAAAATAAATTATTGATAAAATTTCAAATTTCTTTTTGCAACTAACTTTAAGACATTACCACTTAATGAGTTTGAGTGTAGCATCAAAGAAGAATGTCTACAAATACCTGGAAAGTCTATTATGGAAGCATTCCTTTCTTCTAACTTTAGATCTGTGTGAGGCCATATTTCCTAAATATAGCTCACCCAGAAAAACATATTGAAGGAGATTGAAAGCAGAAGCTGATATGAGAACTCAGCTGTCTTCTATTAAGCCAGACACTAAAAAGATTTGCAAAAATGTAAAACAATGCCACTCTTCTAACTGAATCCTCTGTCTTTTAAAAAGTATAGTTATTCTTAAATATATTATTTAACATGTGATGGGTATACTGTTACTTTAAATGAATTAGTTGCTATTTTTAAAATGTACTGGATTTAATTTCTTAGACAGTACATATTGATGGAGGAAGGCCATAAAAGCAAAAGTTCTTTGGAGTCTCCAATCATTTTTGAGAATGTAAAGAGTACTGACATCAAAACACAGAGAACCTCTGTGTGTCCCTAGGTTCCTGGAGTTGCCATAGCAAAACACCACAAACGGGATGGCTTGAACTGAACACATTTATTCTCTCACGGTTCTGGAGGCTGCAAGTCCAAACTCCAGGTTGGTAGTATTGTGTTCTCTGTGAAGGCTCTGGAAGAATCTGTTCCTTGTCTTTCTCTTAGCCTTCGGTATTGCCAGCAAAACTTGGCATTCCTTGGCTTCTTACTGTTTAACTTCAAACTCTGGTGTCTTCTCTCCGTGTATCTGTATCCTCACGTGATCTTCTCTGTGTGTTTTTCTTCTTTTCTTCTTATAAGGACCCTAATCATGTTGTTGAATATTGGCCCACCCTACTCCAGTATAGCTGTATCTTAATTTACATCTTAATTATATCACAAAGACTATTTCCAGTAAGATCTCATTCACAGATACCAGGAATTAGGTCTTCAGGTATCTTTTGTGCATGCATGCTGAGTCCCTTCAGTAAAGTTCCACACTTTGACATTCCACCCCTGGTAGGACTCTAGCCTACCAGGCTCCTCTCTCCATGGGATTCTCCAGGCAAGAACCCTGCTGGGCCCTCCATCAGGGGGTCTTCCCCACCCAGGGATCGAGTCTGCATCTCTTTACATCTACCTGCATTGACAGGCAGGTTCTTTACTACTAGAGCTACCTGGGACAGGGGGACACAATTCAATCCACAGTAGCCTGTTTTATAGAAAACTG
>SJYT01013283.1:0-16442 GCA_006410635.1 Cephalophus harveyi | reverse complement strand
TTAGTAACTTCAATGGCATCCTAAGACAACAGAGAAGCTGACTTCTGTGCTTATGTTTTAGGAATAATAAAGCAGAACTAGTGCTGGCAGCTTCTGCAGTGCTTCTTGTCTGTCTACACACTCCAGGAAGATGTTTTTGACTTCACCGTTCAAAATAAGCTTTCAAAGGGCAACACCCAGGGCCTTCAGACTTGTGTTTTAACACTCGTGTCACAACACAGAACACCCGAGCTCCTGTTGTCTAGAGACATCCTCTGGCTGGCTCTAACAGACAATTTTCTCTGGTGTTCTTAAACCAGATAAAAATCATTGTATGTTTTTCCTCTCTGACAGGGCAAGTTCAGCATCTTTCTATAAAATGTAATCAATTTTTAAAGGAGATAGGAGCCGGAAAGGGAGAAGCAGCCCTCACATTTTCCCATCGCAACTACTTGAACCATGGCAGTTTGATTACATGGAAAGGCCTGCTTAGTTTTAGTGCTTTAAAACTGGTCTGGAACTGGCTGCCGTGTGAGGGTTCAGTTGCCTGTTCTTTCTAAGGCTGCCTGAAAAGAGCTCTGCTATAAGCTTTCTTATTTATTCTATTTATTGGATGCGCCCATCATATCATACATAGTCTCCAGCTACATTTACAAGGGTAATAAAAAAAGGATACACAGTGCTTTCTTGGCAATTTGATAGAATACCTAGAGTTCAAAGGAAATGCAATCGTGTGTAGTACAGTTATTGCAGTTTTCTTTAAAAAAATCTGAATATTTTTATTTAGTGTTTTAAGGATTATTAGATAATAAAATCAGAAAGGAAGGATATATAATTTTGGCTGACACATTAAAGAAGATAAAACTATGGAAAGCCATTCACATTCTTCTGCAAGGCATGATGTAATAAGGGGAAATTTCTTCAGAATCAATACTGTGTTGGAAGCCCTGTTCTTTCAGGCAAAGCAGTACATCCCTCGTGAAGAAGAGTGTCAAATTATACACTCTTCTTGGATTTCCCATCAGGTTAAAGACTGTGTCACAGTGCTCAGCAGGTCTGCAGTTGCCAAAACGTGAGGCTTATGAGACTTCTGCATAGACTTTAAGCAGGGTGTGAGTTGGGTGGCTACTTTAAGCCACAAGCCCAGGGAATGATAAGTAAATGTATGTGCGTATGTGCAAGTGTGGACAGGCTTGCATGTATGTTGCTAAGTGTTTAATGTGCATCTGAAGAGCTAGACAGTTGAAGGATACAATATCCAGGTTAAAGAACTTAGATTGTATTCAGTGCACAGTTATTATTTCCTACATAGATACATGATGCTTAATATGTCATGACACACATGCTTAATACATACAGTGTTAAGCGTATGATGTGATAATTCACTCAGTGCAGCTCAGAATTTCTAATTCTTTGTTATTTTCATTTTTAATTGCACTAGATACTCACAGCATATACCAGACATGTCAAGTGAGGATGAGAAAAACCAACAATAATCGATCAAGGATCGATCAAGGCAAGATACATACTTTAGAATCATTTCCAACATAACAAAGCACCCATTCTTTAAATATCCCAGAAACATAAATGCACAGAAGTTCATACATAGATTTATATAATGAATCATTTTTATACACTTATTGGTTCCACTGTTCCTATTGCAAATAAGTATTTTAAAAAATTATGTAACTTTGTGTATGCCTTCAGTTCAGTTCAGTTCAGTCGCCTTACTTACATATTAACGCTATGTTAGTATCAGCGTGCATGCCTGTGTACTCAGTTGCTTCAGTCGGGACAGACTCTTTGCAACCATATGGACCATTGCCCTCCAGGCTCCTCAGTCCATGAGATTCTCCAGGCAAGAATACTGGAGTGGGTAACCATTCCCTTCTCCAGGGGATCTTCCTAAACCAGAGATCAAACCCGCATCTCCTGAATTACAGGATAATTCTTTACTGAATGAGCCACCAGGGAAACCCTACATTACTATATACTACATTTTTAAAAGTACATTGCTAACATGTCAGCAACAATGATTAAATAGATTTTGTGCCTAACTGCATAAACCAATAACTATTTAAATATACTCCCCTTGGAAAAATTCCAAAGATATTTCCTTTAAATTTTTGTTTGAGTTTATTGCTGTATGAAATGATTTATTCTGGGTCTTTGAGGATAAAAAAAAAATTAAATCTTGCCAGCTAAGACTTTATACTCTAGTTGTAGAGATAAGATCAGTGCATAAATAAATATAATAGGAAAAATATTAAATATAGCAATAAAATAAAATAAGATTATATTTTACAGTAAATTCAGAAGAAATTACTTCTGAGGATTTAATTATTTTCAGTAAATCATTCTTGACTGGTTAGAATGCATGTGAAATTTTGCTAGGTACTAGAACTTAAGATGAATTCGAAACAGTCTTGGCCTCAAGGTGGAGAAGATCTTGTTCTAACTATAATCTGTGCTTAGTCACTCAGCTGTGTCTGGCTCTTTGCAACCCCATGCACTGTAGCCCACCAGGCTCCTCTGTGCATGAGATTCTCCAGGTAAGAATACTGGAGCAGGTTGCCGTTTCCTTCTCCATAGGATCTTCTCAACCCAGGGATCAAACTCACGTCTCCTACATTGGCAGGCAGGTACTTTACCATCTGAGCCACCTAAACTGAGATTGTGAAAAAGGTGACTGTTAAATAGAATTGAAGAGAGAGAGGGGAATGCAGAAATGTGTTGATGGAGAAAAACATGTCCTCCTGTTTTTAGTAAATTACTTTTTAAAATTTTTAATTATTTTGGCTGTACCCCGGGGCTTGTGGAGCTTCTTGTGCCCAGGGACCAGGAGTGGAAACAGTGTCCCCTGAAGTGGAAGTGCAGAGTCTTAAGCACTGGAACCCCAGGGGTGTCCTTAATTCTCCTGTTCTTGCTTGAGAATATTATGAAGATGAGCACCTCAAGCACCCATGGTCCTGTAAGGAAAGAGTGGTGAAAAGGGAAAGGTAGGAAATAAGGTTGAAAAAACCCCAAGACAGACCTCGGTACACCTGTCTAATGCCCAAGGATTTGAACTTGAGTTTGAGTAAAGGAAGAGTGTGACCAGAGAGCTGTAACTAAACTGAGATGCAGTTCAAAGATGTTTGCACTGCAAAGAAACTAGAGATGGGTGCTTACTTAGATGCACCTGAACTTGAGGTGTATATCACTGGTCTCGAGAAAGGGATTCTATAGACAGTTAGAAGAGGCTGATATATGGCACTGTCAGTGGAATTTCAAAAAGTGGATGCAGAAGGTGCTATCAAGGCAAGATTAATACTTGTATAATAAATGGATGGGGGAACAAGGAAGGGGATATAGTCAAGGTTAATGTCAAGGACTGAACATGGTTGATATGAGGTTGGTGCAATTCATGCATAAATAAAACAACTGGAAGAAACAATTTAGAAGGACTGGCAATGAGTTCAGCATTGAGTAAAGTTTGAAGGGCTGGTGTAAGTCTAGGTGACAATTAGAAATCTGAGGCTGGATCTGAAGACATGGTCAGGGGAGGAATAAAGGTTTGCAAATCATCTGAAGAGAACTGTGATCTGAATCTGCAAGGTTTATTTAGTAAGATTGTCACGAGAGAGGTAAGAAAAATGGGAAAACCAAGGGAAGACCTCAGAACAGCCACATGGGATCAGGGAGGTGGGAAGTTAAAAAAAAAAAAAGTGCAAGCAAAGGAGAAAACAGAGAGTCGAGGTTATAAATGGAATTTACACAGAGCAGCATGGGGTCAGCTGACGGTGCATAAAATAATATCTCTGTTGGAACACAGCTCATGTTTATTTGGAAATAGCAAACATCTATGCTTTTCCCTGTAAGAAAAATGGGAAAACCAAGGGAAGACCTCAGAACAGCCACATGGGATCAGGGAGGTGGGAAGTTAAAAAAAAAAAAGTGCAAGCAAAGGAGAAAACAGAGAGTCAAGGTTATAAATGGAATTTACACAGAGCAGCATGGGGTCAGCTGACAGTGCATAAAATAATATCTCTGTTGGAACACAACTCATGTTTATTTGGAAATAGCAAACATCTATGCTTTTCCCTTGTCTTTAACAGGTGTACAACGGACGCTCCATGATTCTCAGAGATTCCTATTTTGAAAATACACTTTGTTTCCTTTGAGCTAAAAAGCTGGTGCCAAAAACCATGCTTGCAGAGAGTATGCACTTAACCATTTCATGTTACTGTTTGGATAATGTTACTAATTCCAGAAAATTACTGTCATAAGTGTGCATTTTAGGAAGTTGATCTTAGATAGTGGTAATTAAGTTTGACAGCAGTTGTGCATTCAAGGAGCTTCAACAACTATAGTGCCGTATATTCAACAACACAAGATGCCTGGACACCAAATGCTGTGGCAGTATGAAGAAGGAACCTTTGTTCTGGGCTCAGAGAGTCATTGGAGTCTCAATAAAAAAAGGGAAGATCTGAAGTGATAACTAAATAATGTAGACTAATCTGCCTTAGTTTCTCTCTCCCGTATGCCCTGCTAAGTCTAGATCCAGTAAAGGGAACTCACGTGTGTGTGCTCAGTCTCACACACAATACACAAAACTGACTTATTTTGAAGTCGATACTTATCATGTATCATTTTATACTGAAATATATCATTTTATATTAAACTTTTTTTTTTCACCACAGCACCTATGGACACACACACAGAGATAGAGAGATATACTAAGGATAGGATTTTTGTAGATTACAGCTTTTATTTCCATCTCAAATATCATCTATTCCCTCCCTCCGCTCCTTTTTTTCTAGATTTAGATTTTGGAAAATGAAAAAATTTTAGTATCATGACTTAAACATCTAAATACATTTGTAAACTGCATGGATGCTTGTCCAAATTCCATTTTGTATGTATCTGTATACTTACTCACTGGTTTTATATAACACGGACTCATTTACTTTATATAACACAAAATTATTTTCTGAACTATTGCAAATGGAGATACTATTTCACGTTCAGAAAAAAACGCAAAGATGTATCTTCTTAGTCTCTGTGTTCTCATAATTTGAATGGTGACATAGCTGAGCTTTTAGAAATAGTACCTGTTTTTGAAAAAATAAAGCAGCAAAATGCTAGCTAACATCTAATTGTGTGGCCACTGTTTTCAGGATCTCGGGTTATTTTTCAAGTCCTTTTTTTTTTTTTTTGTCATTCTCAAGACCTTTCCTGTGAAAATAGGTTACCGTGTTATTCTGAGTATCAATTACAACATCCTTGATTCTCTCCTGATAGCCTGGAATTGAATTCCTCCTCCACTGAGTGTCAACAATAAAGGATTTTTTCAGCAGCCTAAAGATGGTGTCATTTGAAATGGAAAAAGGAAGCCTCTTTTTTTATTCCAATTTAGAAAGCTGCTCTCTCTCCCCCCACTTCTCACAGTCTTATAAAGCAACAGCACTGAAATTGGACCCCGTCTCCTGCCGGGACCGGTGGAACTCAACCATGGCTAGCAGCCAAGGTGCAGTTTGTAAATATGGAAGCCAAAATTTCAAGATGTCTTTGGTTAGTTGTAAACTTATTTGCTGGAAAGAAAGACAGTGAAAATCTCTCTCACATAATAGCAAGATTATTCCGGGAAGGCAAGTTAGAAGTGCAAAACAAGAAGAGAGAGGCTGTGCCGTGTAAACAAAAGGCTCATGGTACATGAGAACCGCTCTTTACCTTTTAGAACAAACACACGTCAACGTGATACTAATATTCAGAAATAAAGTCATTTCTTACTTTCCCTAATATGTGAATGTGATTTTCTTGTAATCACATGATATTGCTTTAATCTACTCTTCTCCTTGCCAACAATGCCTATATATGTTGTAAAATTTATATTTTTTGTTCAGTTGCAAAGGATTAATTAAAAATTAAGTTTTATATTTTAAGCACCTTAGGAAATATTGCTAATTTTACTCATTTAGAACGTATCATATGCTCCAAAAATATTTTTTAGAGTTGCAGGTTATCTGAATTATACAAGGACAGAGTTCACTGACAACTCTCCGAACTGGGAAGTGGATATCGGAGAACAAGCTCCCCAAATCCAAGCATGTGGCCATAGTGGCCCAAACCATTCTTAAGAACCTCCCTGAAAGGAAAATCACCGCAAATGCAAGTGACCCACAGAGGCAGCTTCCCTGGTGGCTCAGACGGTAAAGCATCTGCCTACAGTGTGAGAGACTGGGGTTCAATCTCTGCGTTGAGAATATCCCCTCAAGAAAGTAATGGCAGCCCACTCCAGGATTCTTGTTTGGGGAATCCACAGACAGAGGAGCCTGTGGTTGCAAAGGGTTCCACGGGGTGGCAAAGAGTTGGACACAACTAAGCAAATAACCTTTTCACTTTCACGGAGCAAAACAGAAAACCACTGTCCCTCCTCTGCACTCCAGCCACTCTGAGTCAGGAAGCCAGCAAGCACTGCCGCTGGCATCCAGCACTTATTTCATTACCACTTACGGTACAGTGGATGTTGTAAGGGGCTTTCTTCCACAAATCACCTTTCATACACACAGACTTAACCGCGAAGATAAAAAGAAAAACTGAACTTTTTTCAAACTCAAAAATTTTAATTGTCCAAAGACAGGGTTAAGCCTCAGACACAAAAACATATTTGCAGCTTATTTAACAAAGACTTGTTCCAAATATATTTAAAAAAAGCTTCTGTAAATCAACAACTAATAGGGAAACAACAGCTTTTAAAAAGGTAAATATAAAATTGCATTATAACCCAATAGTTCCTCCTGGCTTCCCTGCTGGCTTAGTGGGTAAAAGAATCCACCTGCAATGCAGGAGACCCAGGTTTAATCCCTGGTGAAGGAAATGGCAACCCACTCCATTATTCTTGCCTGGGAAATAGGAGCCTGGGGGGCTACGGTCCATGGGATCACAAGAATCAAGCATGAATTAGGGACTACACCACCACGAGATATAACCTGCAACTAACCTGCAACTCTCAGATATATACCCCAAAGAACTGAAAACAGGCACACAGAAGTGCATGTACACACACAAGCACTGGTACACACAGGTTCATAGCAACTTTAGTCACAATTGCCCTAATGTGAGAACAACCCAAATATCTAAAAACATACAAATAGATAAACTGTTGTATCTACACACAGTGGAATATCACTGAGCCATAAAAATAAGTGAAGTAGTGACGCATGCTACTATATGTAACAACATTATGTTAAATGAAAAAGACACAAGAGATCATATAATATATCATTTTATTTCTATAAAATATCCGGAATAGATAGATACACCCATAGAAACAAAATACAGATTGGTGTTTGCAGGGGGTTGAAGGAGTGAAAAATTGATTAACGGGTAAAGGATTTTGATTTTGATTGATGGAAATGTTTTGAAATTAGAGAGATGTGGTGATGGTATATTGTACTGTATTCCATTGAATTATTCACTTTAAGATGGCTAGTTTTATGTTATAGGAACTCGACCTCAAAAATTATTTTTAAAATGTTTGGTCAAAAGACATACATGTCACCAAAAATATATGCTATGTGGTAGTCAGTGAAAGTGATAGTCGCCCATTCGTGTCTGACTCTTTGTGACCCATGGACTGTATAGCCCGCCAGGCTCCTCTGTCCATGGGATTCTCCAGGCAACAATACTGGGGTGGGTAGCCATTCCCTTCTCCAGGGAATCTTCCCTACCCAAGAATAGAACCCAGGTCTCTCGCATTGCAGGCAAATTCTTTACCATCTGAGCCATGGCACACATAAAAAGACCAACAGTACTAGTTATCAAGGAGATATAAATTAAAATCTCAGTGAGGCACCATTTACACCCACTGCAGTGTCTGATATTAAGAATAAAAGACTATAGGAACTTCCCTGGAGGTCCCGTGGTTAAGACTTCACCTTTGTGGGTTTGATCCCTGGTCAGGAGGCTAAGGGAGAAGGCAATGGCACCCCACTCCAGTCCTCTTGCCTGGAAAATCCCATGGACGGAGGAGCCTGGTGGGCTGCAGTCCATGGGGTCGCTAGGAGTCGGACACGACTGAGCGATTTCACTTTCACTTTTCACTTTCATGCATTGGAGAAGGAAATGGGAACCCACTCCAGTGTTCTTGCCTAGGAAAATCCCAGGGACGGGGGAGCCTGGTGGGCTGCCGTCTCTGGGGTCTCACAGAGTCGGACACGACTGAAGCGAGTCAGCAGCAGCAGCAGCAGGACGTTAAGACCCCACGTGCCTGACAGCCAAGAAACTAAAATGCACCAAAGAGAAGCAGTATTGTAACAAATCTGATGAAGATTTTTAAAACGGTCCACATCAAAAATAAGTCTAAGAAAAGACTGTAGACATTACCTATTAGATAAATGTGTAAGAAACGACACTTTCATATTTTACTGGGGAGAGTGTCAGATGGTCTGAAGAACTGATTGGCACTTTCTTATCAAGTTTAGCATACGGCCAATGTGTGACCTTTTAAATTTCAGTTCTAACCAGCTATTCAAAATAAATGGAAACATCAGTCCATAAACGACTTGTTTAGAAAACTGCTGCTGCTGCTGCTGACTTCATGGCAGGCTAATTCCTAGGAGCCCCTAGCCAGAAAGAAGCCAAGTGCACATCAATACAAAAGCACATTAAAAATGCCACCCCCGAGGTAGAGCCATACAGCAAACTACTAGTCAGCAATTAAAGGAAAAAGCAGAGACATCATTTTGCTGACAAAGTCAAAGCGATAGCTTTTCCAGTAGTGATGTATGGATATGAGCGTTGATTCATAAAGAAGGCGGAGCACTGAAGAATTGATGCTTTCAAACTGTGATGCTGGAGAAGACTCTTGAGAGTCTCTTGGACTTCAAGAAGATCAAATTAGTAAATCCTAAAGGAAATCAACCCTGAATTTTCATTGGAAGGGCTGATGCTGAAGCTGAAGCTCCAGCACTTTGGCCACCGGATGCTAAGAGCTGACTCAGTGGAAAAGACCCTGATGCCGGGAAAGATTGAAGGCAAAAGGAGAAGGAGGCAGCAGAGGATGAGATGGCTGGATAGCACCACTGACTCAGTGGACATGAATCTGAGCAAATTCTGAGAGATAGTGAAGGGCAGAGGAGCCCTGCATGCTGCAATCCAGGGGGCCACAAAGAGTCAGGCATGACTTGGCGACTGAACACAGATCACAGTTAAAGAAACCAGACCATTGATCCATGCAACATCACAGATGAATCTCCAAAAGGATATTTTAAGTAAGAGAAACTGAACACAAAGAGGATTTGTGCAGTGAGGAAGAGCACTGATTTTTTCTGTTTATAGTATGTCCACAAACTCGCACAACTACAGTGAAAGAAATCAAAGAGCTTCCCTGTGGTGGGTTGGAGAGGGCAGGAGAGAATGATCCGATAGACTGTTCAACATCTTCCTTTGAGTTTAGTTGTATAAATATAAATAATCTACAAAATTTATAGGACTGAGCTCTTAGGATTTTTACATTTCAGTTACTTTAAAGGANGGTTGGAGAGGGCAGGAGAGAATGATCCGATAGACTGTTCAACATCTTCCTTTGAGTTTAGTTGTATAAATATAAATAATCTACAAAATTTATAGGACTGAGCTCTTAGGATTTGTACATTTCAGTTACTTTAAAGGATGTTGATATTTTCCCTTTGTAAGTCAGTATGACTTTTTCCGGGCTTTCTTGGTGTCTCAGACAGTAAAGAATCTGCCTGCAATGCAGGAGACCTGGGATTGATCCCTGGAAGATCCTGTGGAGAAGAGAATGGCAGTCTACTCCAGAACTCTTGCCTGGAGAATTCCATGGAAAGAAGAGCTTGGAGGACTACAATCCACGGGGTAACAAAGAGTTGGACACGACTGAGCGATTATCACATACACACATACAGACCCGTGACTTTGTCCACACATTTCAACATTGTTTACTTCACGATATTAAATTGCTATAGACAATTATGTCCTGGATATTTCCCATTTTATAACTCAATTCTGTATATCCAGCTTGAATATACATTTTGCAGACCTTCTTTGAGAAATTAATGACATACCTATGTCCCACCTCCTTTGGCACACTGATAGTCACGCACCTGCTGATTTTCCATCATCTGACATAATTTCCCAAACTGCCACCTGCGATAGAACATATTGTACAGCTTCAATTGAAAAACTTTATGAATATTAAAAGCCAACACTACTGTTTCCTGGAATGTGCTTGGCTTCGTATTCTACTCGCCGTGCCTAACCCAGGTGTTGATTTAAAATTCAGTGACATGAAACGATTATCTATCATTCTAAATCATCTCATATTCTTTTAATTCTTGATGTAGCTAAGACAGAAGCCTGAGAAGCACTTCCTTCCCCATTGACCATGTAGCACATTTGGTCATTAAGTCTCCTGCCTCATCATTTGGAATTTCATTCTGAACAAAGGCTCATAAGTGAGCCTTCCAGCAGCTGCCTTGTCAGGTTGGTGAAACGGAAAAAAAATAAATCTACTATATTTATTCCAAGCTTTTTCTGTAATGGATCTCATATGCGAGCTTCATTTTATTTTCTGTTTATCAGAAATAAGGCCTATCAAACTCAGGGTAGGCCAGTAATTAGGTACAGATGGTTGGTAATAATAAGAAATTGTTGATGGAAATCTGTCCCTTTAATGAGCAAAGAGAAATGCCCTTTGACTCTTTCTTAGAAATGATAATACCTAGTGCTTGTTAAATGGGTTGACACCTCCACTTTACCAGAAGGAGATCTGGTATTGATAAGAAACGGTTTTGAATGGGGTGAAACATCTCATTTTATTTTATCAGTGCACGTGGGCAGAGATACTAGAGAGAATGATAGATGGTATGTAGAGAGAGCAATAGCTAGATGACAGATAGATAAATAGATGTAGATAGATGATAGATAGATGACAGATAAAGTGATAGATGATAGATACTTTGTTGCTATTGCTGTTCAGTCGCTATGTTCTGTCTGACTCTTTGCCACCCAGGGACTAAAAACACACCAGCCTCCTCTGTCCTCCACTATCTGCCAGAGTTTGCCCAAATTCATGTCCGTTGTTTTGATGATGTTTAAAACTATCAAGAAACTGAAGGTACATAGTTGGGATGAGTCTTTCATGAATGACAGTCATCTTTTTTTTTTTTTTAAACAGGTAACACACCCTTCCTGCTTTTTTTTTTAATCTGCAACTTTTACAAAGATCAAATAAAACCAGGCTCAATTTATTGGTCTTCTGCAGAATCATTTTACCTATTTTTTCTTTTTTGGCCCCACAACATGCAGGATATTAGTTCCCAGACCAGGGATAGAACTGGGATCGCCTGCAGTGGAAGCAGAGTCTTAATCACCAAGGAAGTCGCTGACACTCATCTTTAAGCAGTTTTTTAAAGTGAACATCAAGGGAGCAGATGTGCAGCATTGTATAAAGCTTTCATTTTCAGTCTTATTTATGTCATTACTGTTAAAATGGTAAGGCATAAAAAACATTGGTTTGAATATTCATTAATTTGTCCATTTAAAAGTGTCTAATTAAGAAATTGGCATGTTCCTGACACTGTTTAGGAGAATAAGTTGTGAGTGAGACCTCCTGGACTTTACATTCTGCCTAGTGAGTGGTGCTTTGCAAATGGTTATCTGGTGTACTCTAAGTCTCTGTACGTGCATGCTCAGTCACTGCAGTCGTGTCTGACTCCTTGCAACCCTATAACTATAGCCCACCAGGCTCCTCTGTCCATGAGATTCTCCAGATGAGAATAGCTGGGTGAGTGGTCATGTCCTTTTCCAGGGGATCGTCCCGACCCAGGGAACAAACCCAGTCTCTTATGCCTCCTGCATTGGCAGTCGGGTTCTTTGCCACCAGTGCCACCTGGGAAGTCTCTGAAATGAGATTATATTCATCAAGCATGTATTTGCTCAACCAGAACTTAGTGAATATTTACTATCTTCCAGTCTAGCAGGAAAGTGAGACTAAAATGAAAAAGGCCATGAGAAGCTTCATTCAGGAAGACTCATACTGACATTTTCGACCTCCCCAAATGCAAATGTGTTACTGCAAGTAAGTTAATCATCAATGCGCTGGCTGTGTGAGGTACAAAGCTGAGCTTAGCTGCAGTGATGGTAGTGTGAGGTCAGCAGTGGCCTGCAGCAGGGCCAGGGGCTCTGGGTGCAGCGGACTTAGGTGTGGCATAAGCCCTCTTGGAGGAGGCCACCATTAACCCACCACAGAGCCACCAGAACTTACGCAGGACTGGGGAAACAGACTCTTGGAGGGCACACTCAGAAGCTTGAGCACACCAGGACCCAGGAGAAAGGAGCAGTGATCCCACAGGAGACTGACCCAGACTTGCCCGTGAGTGTCCAGGAGAGCCCGGAGGAGGCGTGAGTCAGCGGTGGCCTGCTGCAGGGTTAGCGGCACTGAGAGCAGCAGGGCCTGCAAGGGACTTTCTGAAAGAGGCCACCATTGTCTTCATTACCTCCACCACAGTTTGACTTCAGCTAAAGAGCAGGGAGGGAACACAGCCCCATCCATTAACAGAAAATTGGATTAAAGATTTACTGAGCATGGCCCTGCCCATCAGAACAAGACCCAGTTTCCCCCTCAGTCAGTCTCTCCCATCAGGACGCTTCCACAAGCCTCTATCCTTCTCCATCAGAGGGCAGACAAACTAAAAACCACAATCACAGAGAACTAACCAATCTTATCACATGGACCACAGCCCTGTCTAACTCAGTCAAACTATGAGCCATGCCATGTAGGACCACACAAAATGGAAGGATCATTGTGGAGAGTTCTGGCAAAACGTGATCCACTGGAGAAGGGAATGGCAAACCACTTCAGTATTCTTGCCTTGAGAACCCCATGAACAGTATGAAAAGGCAAAAAGATAGGACACTGAAAGATGAACTTGTGAGGTCAGGAGGTGCCCAATATGCTACTAGAGATCAGTGGAGAAATAAGTCCAGAAAGAATGAAGAGATGGAGCCAAAGCAAAACAACACCCGGATGTGGATGTGACAGGTGACCAAAGTGAAGTCCAATGCTGTATAGATGAACATTGCATAGGAAACTGGAATGTTAGGTCCATGAATCAAGGCAAATTGGAAATGGTCAAAGGAGATGGCAAGAGTGGACATCAACATTCTAGGAACCAGAGAACTAAAATGGACTGGAGAGGGTGGATTTAACAAAGATGACCATTATGTCTACTACTGTCGGCAAGAATTCCTTCAAAGAAATAGAGTAGCCATCATAGCCAAGAAAAGAGTCTGAAACGCAGTACTTGGATGCAGTCTCAAAAACAGCAGAATGATCTCTGTTCATTTCCAAGGCAAGCCATTCATCATCACAGTAATCCAAGTCTATGCCCCAGCCAGTAATGCTGAAGAAGCTGAACGGTTCTATGAAGACCTATAAGACCTTCTAGAAGTAACACCCATAAAAGATGTCCTTTTCATTATAGGGGACTGGAATGCAAAATTAGGAAGTCAAGAAATACCTGGAGTAACAGACAAATTTGGCCTTGGAGTACAAAATGAAGCAGGGCAAAGGCCAATAGAGTTTTGCCAAGAGAATTCACTGGTCATAGCAAACACCTTCTTCCAACAATACAAGAGAAGACTCTACACATGGACATCACCAACTGGTCAACACTGAAATCAGATTGATTATATTCTTTGCAGCCAAAGATGGAGAAGCTCTATAAAGTCAGCAAAAACAAGACTGCGAGTTGACTGTGGCTCAGATCATGAACTCCTTGTTGCCAAATTCAGACTTAAATTGAAGAAAGTAGGGAAAACCACTAGACCATTCATGTATGACCTAAATCAAATCCGTTATGATTATATAGTGGAAGTAAGAAATAGATTCAAGGGATTAGATCTGATAGACAGAGTGCTTGAAGAACTATGGACAGAGGTTCATGATTTTGTACAGGAGACAGGGAGCAAGACTATCCCCAAGAAAAAGAAATACCAGAAGGCAAAATGTTTGTCTGAGGAGGACTTACAAATAGCTGTCAAAATAAGAGAAGCAAAAAGCAATGGAGACAAAGAAAGATATTCCCATTTGAATGCAGAGTTCCAAAGAATAATAGCAAGGAGAAGTCAGAAAGCCTTCCTCAGTGATCAGTGCAAAGCAATAGAGGAAAACAATAGAATGGGAAGGACTAGAGGTCTCTTCAAGAAAATTAGAGATGCCAAAGGAACATTCATGCAAAGATTTGTACAATAAAGGACCGAAATGTTATGGACATAACAGAAGCAGAAGACATTAAGAAGCAATGGCAAGAATACACAGAACTATAAAAAAAGATCTTCATGACACAGATAATCATGATGGTGTGATCACTCACCTAGAGCCAGACATCCTGGAATGTGAAGTCAAGTGGGCCTTAGAAAACATCACTACGAACAAAGCTAGTGGAGGTGATGGAATTCCAGTTGAGCTGTTTCAAATCCTGAAAGATGATGCTGTGAAAGTGCTGCACTCAATATGCCAGCAAATTTGGAAAACTCGGCAGTGGCCACAGGACTGGAAAAGGTCAGTTTCCATTCCAATCCCAAAGAAAGGCAATGCCAAAGAATGCACAAACTACCACACAATTGCACTCATCTCACACGCTAGTAAAGTAATGCTCAAAATTCTCCAAGCCAGGCTTCAGCAATACGTGAACCGTGAACTTCCTGATGTTCAAGCTGGTTTTAGAAAAGGCAGAGAAACCAGAGATTAAATTGCCAACATCCACTGGGTCATCAAAAAACCAAGAGAATTCCAGAAAAACATCTATTTTTGCATTATTGACTATGTCAAAGATTTTGACTGTGTGGATCACCACAAACTGTGGAAAATTCTGAAAGAGGTAGGAATACAAGGCCACCTGACCTGTCTCTTGAGAAATCTGCGTGCAGGTCAGGAAGCAACAGTTAAAACTGGCATGGAACAACAGACTAGTTCCAAATAGGAAAAGGCCTACGTCAAGGCTGTATATTGTCACACTGCTTTATTTAACTTATATGCAGAGTACATCATGAGAAACGCTGGACTGGATGAAGCACAAGCTGGAATCAAGATTGCTGGGAGAAATATCAATAACCTCAGATATGCTGATGACACCACCCTTATGGCAGAAACTGAAGAACTGAAGAGCCTCTTGATGAAAGTGAAAGAGGAGAGTGAAAAAGCTGGCTGAAAGCTCAACATTCAGAAAACTAAAGTCATGGCATCTGGTTCCATCGCTTCATGGCAAGTAGATGGGGAAACACTGGGAAGAGTGACTGACTATTTTGGGGGGCTCCAAAATCACTGCAGATGGTAATTGCAGACATGAAATTAAAAAATGCTTGCTCCTTGAAAGATAAGTTATGATCAACCTAGATAGCATATTAAAAAGCAGGGACATTACTTTGCCAACAAAGGTCTGTCTAGTCAAAGTTATGCATTTTCCAGTAGTCATGTATGGATGTGAGAGTTGGACTATAAAGAAAGCTGAGGGCAGAAGAATGGATGCTTTTGAACTGTGGTGTTGGAGAAGACTCTTGAGAGTCCCTTGGACTGCAAGGAGATCCAACCAGTCCATCCCAAAGATAAAGAAAGTGAAGTCACTCAGTCGTCTCTGACTCTTTGCAACCCGTGGACTGTAGCCCACCAAGCTCCTCCATTCATGGGATTCTCCAGGCAAGAATACTGAAGTGGGTTGCCATTTCCTTCTCCAGGGGTCTTCCCAACCCAGAGATTGAACCCAGGTCTCCCACATTGCAGGCAGATGCTTTAACCTCTGCGCCACCAGGGAAGCCCCATGAAATATTAATTGGAAGGACTGATGCTGAATCTGAAACTCCAATACTTTGGCCACCTGATTCGAAGAACTGCCTCATTGGAAAAGACCTTGATGCTGGGAAAGATTGCAGGTGGGAGAAGAATTGGATGACAGAGGGTAAGATGGTTGAATGGTGCACCAACTCGATGGACATGAGCTTCAGTAAACTCCATGAGTTGGTGAAGGACAGGGAAGCCTGGTGTGCTGCAGTCCATGGAGTCTTAAAGAGCTGGACACTACTGAGCGACTGAACTGAAGTATAATTTCCCATCATCATCGTCATGATTGCTAGTTCAGTTCAGTCGCTCAGTCGTGTCCGACTCTTTGCGACCCCATGAATCGCAGCACGCCAGGCCTCCCTGTTCATCACCATCTCCCGGAGTTCACTCAGACTCACGTCCATCGAGTCCGTGATGCCATCCAGCCATCTCATCCTCGGTCGTCCCCTTCTCCTCTGCCTCCAATCCCTCCCAGCATCAGAGTCTTTTCCAGTGAGTCAACTCTTCGCATGAGGTGGCCAAAGTACTGGAGTTTCAGCTTTAGCATCATTCCTTCCAAAGAAATCCCAGGGTTGATCTCCTTCAGAATGGACTGGTTGGATCTCCTTGCAGTCCAAGGGAC
>SJYT01013274.1:72783-85779 GCA_006410635.1 Cephalophus harveyi | reverse complement strand
AAAAAAAAAAAGAATAATAACAGTTGTTGGCAAGGATGAGAAGTGGAACTTTTGCACCCTGTTGATAGGAATGTAAAATGGCATAGCCATTAGGTTAAACAGTTTGGGAGTCCCTGAAAAAAATCATTAAGAAAACTATCATAAGATCCAGGAATGACTCATTAGAGTTTATGTCCAAAGGGAGTAAAACCGTAATGTCCAGGAGGTATCTACAATCTCATGTCCACGGCCACATTGTACACAACAACCAAGACAGAGAAACTGCCCAGTGTCCAGAAGCAGATGAATCAATAAACAAAATGTGTTGTATACGTAGAGCGGAATGTGATACCATCTTTCAAAAAGAATGAAATCCTGTCATTGGCAGCAACATGAATGAAGCTGGATGACATTAGTTAGAGTGAAATAAGCTAGCTACAGAAGGACAAACACCGCATGATTTCATTTAACTGAGGTATCTAAAGGAAAACTCAGAGAAGCAGAGAGTAGAAGGGTGATTCTAAGAGCTGGGAGGAGGTTGACACGGGGAGTGTCTGTTCAATGGTTATAAAGTTTTAGTTGCAAGAAGAAAAAGTTCTAGAGACATGCTGTACAACACAGTGCATGGGGTTAACAGGACTGAAAGGACACATCAAAGCTTAAGCGGCAGAGCTGGAGTGAACTTCCTCCATCTACACCTGGAAACTCCTCCTTTCTCAGAACTGGGCATGACATGTAGGTACGACCAGGGGCTCCCAGCGGAAGGAAGGAGGCCCCCAGAACTAGGTGTCTGAGGTGAGGGGGAAGGATTCATTCTGAGGCTCTACGAGGAAAGAGTTTGAATGAGGCAAGTGGCAGAGTGATGAATCATGACCAATCAAACTGCCTTAAGAGCTACTAAGAGGTGGGATCTACTATCAAATGAAGCTGTGACTGACCCCATAAGGGGCATTCTGAAATGGAGTTTTGTTCGTTAGGGATCCTGTAGCACTTCCTGGTGGCTCAGTCATTAAGAATCCACCTGCCAAAGCAGGAGATTTAGTCTTGATCCCTGATCCAGGAAGATTTCACATGCTGCAGGGCAACAAAGCCCATGTGCTGTAACTACTGAGCCAGTGCTCTAGATCCCAGGAGCAGCATCTCCTGAGTCCACATGCCAAAAACTACAGAAGCCCGAGAACCGTAGAACCCATGCTCTGCAACAAAGAAGCCGCCACAGTGAGAAGCCTACGCACCATAACTAGAGAGTAGGCCTCACTCTCCACAAGTAGGGAAAAGCCTGTGTGGCAAAAAAGACCCAGCACAGCTAATAAAAAAATAAATAAAAATTAAAAATAGTCCTGTAAACATTTTCCTGGGTGATGATGGGGTTTGTCTTCCAGGTTAAAGGATGTTCAGTTCAGTTCAGTTCAGTTCAGTCGCTCAGTCGTGTCCGACTCTTTGCGACCCCATGAATCACAGCACACCAGGCCTCCCTGTCCATCACCAACTGCCAGAGTTCACTCAGATTCATGTCCATCGAGTCAGTGATGCCATCCAGCCATCTCATCCTCTGTCGTCCCCTTCTCCTCCTGCCCCCAATCCCTCCCAGCATCAGGGTCTTTTCCAGTGAGTCAACTCTTCGCATGAGGTGGCCAAAGTACTGGAGTTCACTTGGTATAAAATCAATGCCTACAGTGAATGTGTATACTTTGTTTAATTTTTATATACGTACTCATTCATGGTGCAAAGGTGATGGGCATTCTTCTGGGGAAGTTGACAACAGTAACAGTGATGTTTAGGTTGACATAATCAAGCAAATCACAACACAAAAAATTCACACACACACACACACACACACACACACACAGAGTCATACTATTCACTGCACATAGAGACACACCCAGTCCCCTGGACACAAACCTACACTATTAACCATATACAGCTTCTTCCTGGGACTACAGTAATTGGTCATATTACTTTACTTGTAATTTCTATCACTGAGGCCACTATACTCATTCCCAGCAGGAATTTGGAATCAGTTTGGCCTCTACACTAAAACCAGCAAGAAAGCCCCAACTTTCTCATCTACAAAGCATTTCCTCCCCAAGCGAATGATTCTAGAATGCATACCACTTTCACACGCTGAAAGGGCCACCTGCAAGTACAGAAGAGAAGACATTGTGAGGATAAACTCACGGTGACGCACAGTCTTTGGTTCATTTGGTGACCATAGAAAACCTGATGAGGAGCAGTGGTAGAGTCCAGGGACCCCAGCAAGATCAGAGCACACATACTCAGGATGAAAGGCAAGACCTTTGCCTGGAGAATGGAACTTCCAAGTCCATTTGGTTGGAAATTACAGAATTCTTTTCTTAGAGGAAAAGTTGCTGCAGGAAAGAGAATTCTGTACTCGACAGGGTGTAATGGATGCTAACAATTTTAATGTCTTATGGACTGAGGCATCATGAGTTGGTAATAAGACTCTCATTCTATACTCTCCCGATCAAGGGAATCGTCTATATTTGGAATGAACACCCTCAAATACTCATAACTTAATTTTACTGAAAGAGGAATGAACCGATATTTCTATTTCAAACCAGAAAGAAAAGAAACATCAAACAGCTTCCCAGCAGCTTGCCTTGGAGACACATGGAGTCTCCTCTGTCCTGTCACAAGGCGGGTGACTGGCAGGTCCTTAGGGAAAGCTAGAGGAGCACAGAGAAGCTGTTAAAACACTGGTGAGGTTGCTCACGAATCATTCAGGGGATTTTCTCTGCGTGTGGGCATGGCGTGGTGTGCATGGAGGTGGTGTGTATGGTGGTGTGGGAGGTTAATAAGCATGGGCTGAACTTGTGTTCATCCATCCTCTTCAGAGGAGGAAGGAAAGCGAAGGAGAGGAAGAAGGAAATGAAAACAGAGCTTTGACTTTCTAGCTAAGAGGAACCTAATCAAAAGGAAATATTCAATCTAAAAAAAAAGGAAAACTCTAAAAGGCATTCTCCTTTTCAATGACAGAACTCCTCCTGCCTGTTTTGAGCTCCTGCTAAATTGCCAGTGTCTCTTGATTTTTCCCAGATCACTCTTGCTCCAGGATCCACAGTTGCTGCTACTCTACTCATCATGTTTTCTATGAGAATTTGTACTTGATTGAAAGCAAACTCTGTTAGAGGAGTGAATTCAATCCTGGGCAAATTTGCTATTACATTTATCCACTAATCACTTGTCTTAAAGAAAATCACATATATGATGTTTGATAATACTGAATTCCTACCATTTATATATAGCCAGTATCAATAATGTCATATTTTTCTATCAATATGCATTTTCTATACAGTGTGTGCAGATCCACTGAGTCAGTGCCTGTCCATACTCACAGGGGCCATACATTTAGTGGGACAGTTGATTATAGAAAGCACACAGTAGGCACTGTCCATCCCTAACCCAGCTAGGGAGGAGATTATCAGCAAGAGTCATGGTCGCCAGGCTGACAATCAAGTTTTTTACTTTGAGGTCTTAGTTTCCACTATCCCTTGGATGTGTGCTGCAGGAAACGATCACTGGAAAGGCTTAAGGTAATCTTATCTAATACAATAAAGCATCTTCTTGACTCTTATCTGTTTGTGCCCTTGTTTAAGCAATGACACCTGCACTAGGAGATGTGACCTGTATTGTCTACAGGAAGCTACACAACTTTGTGAGCTAACAGAAGGATAAGGGTCCTGAGGTGACTTTCACACTAATGACTCTGCCAAAGTTGGCTGTTAATCCCCTCGCAGCAGCCCTGCATTCTGTGACCACAGGGGCCAGCTTATAATTATGGGCGAGGTCTGGAACTGTGGAGCTGCTAGTACTTCAGGGCATGGATACAGATCAGGGACTCCTTGTTCCATGACTGAGGATCCCTTGACTAATATGGGCAGCTCAGGGCTCCAGAGCATTCACACTTGAATCCAAAACTGGGTTGTCAGTTTGGCATTTCCTCTTAGGAGATCAAGAGCTGATAACATAGATCTCTTCACCATCTCCAGCTGATGAAAGGGAACATAAACCGCACCTGGGGAAAAGCTATATTGAAGGCATAAGAGGGAATGTACGCACAGTGTACAGTGGTGATAAGAAATCTTGCAAAGATAACTGACAGGTTTATTGTCTAGGAGGAAACACCTCCTGAAGAAATACACACACAGGAAGATTCACAATCACACTATGTGGATTCAACATGTGACCACCTCCAAACACCCTCAGTTCACACAATCCCAACCATCTGAATGATGCAGTTGCTCCTGGAGACACTAGAACATGGCCAGCCCTTTTTCCTGGAAAATCAACCTCTTGCTCTGTACTCTAGGATCAGGACACCTCTCCAACCAGAGCTGGCAAGAAAGCCCCACCTTCATCAACTAGATTGTGCCTCAGCAGAAGGATGAGCTCTGAATATTTATAGTTTATAATGACTGTGCCATATATACTTTTCAACTAATAAGTTCCACTGTGAGATCTATCTGACACCTTTCCTTGAGAGTGTGCTACAGAGTTTAATCAATGTAAGGATTATGGTCATGTTACCCAATACAACAAAATATCTCCCTAATCACAGTTATGAGGCCACACAACTCTCAGAATATGTAAGCAGAGCAGGAGGATGAGAGTCCCAGTGTCCCTTTCACACAAATAGCTGTGCCAAAGTTGACTGTTAATCCACCCAGAGGTGCCCTGGGTTCTGTGACCAGTGAGGCTACCTTATAGTGATGGGCAGGATCTGGACCTCTGGAGCTGCTAATACCTCCAGGCATGGATGTAGATGCAGGCACCCCTTTGCTCCATGAGGAACTAACCATTCCTTGGTTACAGACCAAGTAAATGGTAAAGTAAAGATTCGTACTCAAGCAGCCTAATTTCAGAGTTCATGTTTTTACATTTATTTTATATCTCACAGAGCGTTTTTGTTTTCTACATTAAAATTGTATGTAATACAAATAAAACAAAGTACAATTTTTTTTCCGTCAACTGGTGTTGTACTTACTTTTTATTAAAAGAGTAAAAATTAATTGATTTTAACAATATAAATCAAGTTCAGAAGAGGACATTACATATGGAACTCTTCATAGGATTCATTTTGCTTTGCATTTTATTAGCTCTATTTTATGTGTACATAATAACTACTTTCAAGCAATATATAAAACAAATAAAACCCATGGATCCAAAACTTATCATCAAATCACATGATTAACAATAAAATGTAAAGTTCAAGGAACTATTTTTTAATTATAACTGCAAGAGAAAAAGAATGAGGAAGCTGATTTTTGTATTAATACACTAATCAAAATTTATGAACTAGACTTCTGCTTCTGCAATAATCAAGTGAAATGTCCAGATGTAACCTCAACCATGAACAATTAGAGAACAGGAGAAAAAACACAAACAAAAATAGACATTCAATAATTGATGGCATAGGACTGTGGTCCCCCAAAGTGGGAAAACAAGTAATGTGAGAAATAAAATTGCTTAGAGACATATTACGGATCACAGTGCAGAGACAGAAATCCCAAGGAGAGCATAGTAATATCACTGAGCTAAGCATGTAGGAAAAGAATCCGCCTGCACTGCGGGAGATGCAGGAGATGTGGGCTCGATCCCTGGGTTGGAAAGATTCCCTGGAGGAGGGCGTGACAACCCACACCTGTATCCTTGCCTGGAGAATCCCACAGACAGAGGAGTCTGGCAGGCTCCAGTCCATGGGGTCACAAAGAGTCAGACATGGCTGAAGTGACTGAGCATGGGCACAAAGCATATAGAGATTAAAGTTTAGGTGCATGGAGACAGTTGTAAGTTGCAAGGCATAATTCAACATAAAAGGAACCTATATAGAAAAGAAGCACCAAAACTCAGCATAGCAATTGCACTGAGTTTTTGCAAAACACTAAATTGCATATGTGTATAATGAAAGTTTATGAGACAAGGAAAAAATGATAGGGTGATGGTATAAGCAGGATAATTCTCAGAGATTACATGAGGTGCAGAGATACTCAAGATCCAAACAACACACTGGAGAGTCAGCTCTCAATAACCTTGGGCATTCAGTAAGGTTCCCAGGAGGTTAATATTTTAGTAGTAAATCAAAGACAGTAGTAAGCCTAATTTGTCTAGCCTAGATGTAAGATTACTGGTCGTAATAAGTCTAAATTTTCTCCATAGAAAAATAGAAAAATCTATTTTACACTCAAAATAGCAAAGCTTAAAAATAAGCCTAAATGGAACAAGATAGAAAGCCTAAATCCATGCACCTCTGGATACTTTATTTTTGACAAAGGAAGCAAGAATATACAATGGGGCAAAAGACAGTCTCTTCAATAAATAGCGCTGGGAAAACTGGACCACTACATGTAAAAAGAATGAAATTAGAACACTTCCTAACACCATCCACAAAGATAAACTCAAAATGGATTAAAGACCTAAATATAACACCAGAAACTATAAAACTCTTAGAGGAAAACTTAGGCAGAACACTCAATGACATAAATCAAAGCAAGATTCTCTACGACCCACCTCCTAGAGTAATGAAAATAAAAACAAATGTAAGTGGAACCTGATTAAACCTAAAAGCTTTTGCATAGCAAAGGAAACTAAAAGCAAGGTGAAAAGAAAACTCTCAGAATGGGAGAAAACAATAGCAAATGAAACAACTGACAAAGGATTAATTTCCAAAATAGATAAGCAGCTTATACAAATCAATAACATAAAAGCAAAAACCCAATCAAAAAGTGGGCAAAAGACCCAAACAGACATTTTCTCCAAAGAAGACATGCAGATGGCTAACAAACACATGAAAAACTGGTCTACATCTCTCATTATTAGATAAATGCAAATCAAAACTACAATGAGATATCACCTCACACTGGTCAGAATGGTCCTCATCAAAAAGTCTACAAACAATAAATGCTGGAAAGGGTGTGGAGAAAAGGGAACACTTTTGCTCTGTTGGTGGGCGTGTAAATTGATACAGCCACTATGGAAGGTGGTATGGAGATTCCTTAAAAAACTAGGAATAAAACCACCATATGACTCAGCAGTCCCACTCCTAGGCATATACCTAGGAAACCAAAATTGAAAGAGACATGTATCCCATTGTTCATTGCAGCACTATTTATAATAGGTAGAACATGGAAGCAACCTAAATGTCCAT
The DNA here is from genome assembly GCA_006410635.1 of Cephalophus harveyi. Taxonomy (NCBI): domain Eukaryota; kingdom Metazoa; phylum Chordata; class Mammalia; order Artiodactyla; family Bovidae; genus Cephalophus; species Cephalophus harveyi. The sequence continues at coordinate 78,635 of SJYT01013274.1, read as the reverse complement.
CAACAGATGAATGGATAAAGAAGTTGTGTTATATATACACAATGGAATATTCAGTTCAGTTCAGTTCAGTCACTCAGTCATGTCCGACTCTTTGCGACTCCATGAATCGCAGCACGCCAGGCCTCCCTGTCCATTACCAACTCCTGGAGTTCACTCAGACTCACGTTCATTGAGTCAGTGATGCCATCCAGCCATCACATCCTCTGTCATCCCCTTCTTCTCCTGCCCCCAATCCCTCCTAGCATCAGAGTCTTTTCCAATGAGTCAACTCTTTGCATGAGGTGGCCAAAGTATTGGAATTTCAGCTTCAGCATCGTTCCCTCCAAAGAAATCCCATTACTCAGCCACAAAAAGGAATGCATCTGAGTCAGTTCTAATGAGGTGGATGAACCTAGAACCTGTTATACAGAGTGAAGTGAGTCAGAAAGAGAAAGATAAATACTACATTCTAACACATGTATATGGAATCTAGAAAAATGGTTCTGAAGAATTTACTTACAGGGCAACAATGGAGAAACAGACATAGAGAATAGACTTATGGACATGGGGAGAGGGGAAGAGAGGAGAGGAGAGGGTGAGATGTATGGAAAATGTAACATGGAAACTTACATTACCACATGTAAAATAGATAGTCAACGAGAATTTGCTGTATGGCTCAGGAAATTCAAACAAGGAGGGAGCTTCAAAAGGGAGGGGATATATGTATACCTATGGCTGATTCATGTTGAGGTTTGACAGAAAACAGCAAAATTCTGCAAAGCAATTATCTTTTAATAAAAAAATTACTTAATTAAAAAAATAAGCCTAGAGAAAAATCAACCTGATATGAGAATAATTTAATTGTCTTCTAAAACCCATCAGCAGAAAGTTGGATTAAAGATCTACTGAATATAGCCTTGTTCACCAGACCAAGACCCAGTTTTCCCCAGAGCCAGTCCCTCCCTTCAGGAAGCTTCCACAAGCCTTTTATTCTCATCTGTCAGAGGCCAGACAGAACGAAAATTGCATTCACAGAAAACTAACCAAACTGCTCACATGGATCACAGCCTTGTCTAGCTCAATGAAACTATGAACAAAGCCACGTGGGGCCAGCCAAGAAGGACAGGTCATGGTGGAGAGTTCTGACAAAGCATGGGCTGCTGGAGAAGGTAATGACAAACCACTTCAGCATTCTTGTCTTGAGAATCCCATGAACAGTATGAAAAGAAAAAAGATATGACACTGAAAGAAGAATTCCCTGGGTCAGTAGGTTCCCAATAGCTACTGGAGAAGAGCAGAGAAATAGCTCCAGAAGGAAAGAAGAGGCTGAGCCAAAGCATTTCACCAGACCAAGACCCAGTTTTCCCCAGAGCCAGTCCCTCCCTTCAGGAAGCTTCCACAAGCCTTTTATTCTCATCTATCAGAGGCCAGACAGAACGAAAATTGCATTCACAGAAAACTAGCCAAACTGCTCACATGGATCACAGCCTTGTCTAGCTCAATGAAACTATGAACAAAGCCATGTGGGGCCAGCCAAGAAGGACAGGTCATGGTGGAGAGTTCTGACAAAGCATGGGCTGCTGGAGAAGGGAATGACAAACCACTTCAGCATTCTTGCCTTGAGAACCCCATGAACAGTATGAAAAGAAAAAAGATATGACACTGAAAGAAGAATTCCCCGGGTCAGTAGGTTCCCAATAGCTACTGGAGAAGAGCAGAGAAATAGCTCCAGAAGGAAAGAAGAGGCTGAGCCAAAGCAGAAACAACACACAGTTGTGAATGTGTCTGGTGGTGAAAGTAAAATCTGATGCTGTAAAGAGCAATATTGCATAGAAACCTGGAATGTTAGCTCCATGAATCAAGGTAAATGGGAAGTAGTCAAACAGGAGATGGCAAGAGTGAACATCAACATTTTAGGAATCAGTGAATTAAAAATGGACCAGAAGGGGTGAATTTAATTCAGATGACACTATACCTACTACAGTGGGCAAGAATCCTTTAGAAGAAATAGGGTAGGCCTTATAGTCAACAAAAGAGTCCAAGATGCCGTACTTGGGTGAAATGTCAAAAATGACAGACTGATTTCGGTTTGTTTCCAAGGAAAAACATTCAGTAGCACAGTAATACAAGTCTATGCCTCAACCACTAATGCCAAAGCAGCTGAAGTTGAACAGTTCTATAAAGACCCACAAGACCTTCTAGATCTAAAACAAAAACAAAACAACAAAAAAATAGTGTCCGTTTCATCTTAGGGGACTGGAATGCAAAAACAGGAAGTCAAGAGTTGCCTGGAGTAACAGGAAAGTTTGGCCTTGGAATACATAATGAAGCAGGGCAAAGGGTAACAGATTTTTGCCAAGAGAATGCACTGGTCATATCAAACAGCCTATTCCAACAACACAAGAGACAACTTTACACATGGACATAATCAGATGATCAATATTGAAATCAGATTGACTGTATTCTTTGCAACCAAAGATGGAGAAGCTCTATACAGTCAGCAAAAATAAGACTGGGAGCTGACTGTGGCTCAGATCATGACCTCCTTATTGCAAAAGTCAGACCTAAATTTAAAAAAGTAGGGAAAACCACTAGGCCATTCAGGTATGACTTAAATCAAATCCCTTATGATTATACAATGGAAGTGACAAATAGATTCAAGGGACTAGAACTGATAGACAGAGTGCCTGAAGAACTGTGGACAGAAATTTACAACACTTTACAGGAGGCAGTGATCAAAACCATCCCCAAGAAAAAGAAATGCAAAAGGGCAAAATCGTTGTCTGAGGACACCTTACAACTAGCTGAGAAAAAGAGAAGCGAAAAGCAAAGGAGAAAAGAAAAGATATACCCATCTGAATGCAGAGTTCCATAGAATCTGCCTGCAATGCAGGAGAGGCAGGTTTGATCCCTGAGTCAGGAAGATCCCCTGGAGGAGAGCATAGCAACCTACTCCGTGGGGTCGTAGGAGTCAGATATGACTTAGTGACTACACCAGCACACCATCCAATTAAGAAGTTTCTAGACATGCCAAGAATGAGGAAAATGTGACTCATTAGCAGAATGATGGTCAGTAGGAGAACTATGAACTGTACAAAAAAGATCTACACAACCCAGATAATCATGATGGTGTGATCACTCACCTAGAGCCAGACATCCTAGAATGTGAAGTCAAGTGGGCCTTAGGAAGCATCACAACAAACAAAGCTAGTGGAGGTGATGGAATTCCAGTTGAGCTATTTCAAATCCTGAAAGATGATGCTGCATCAATATGCCAGCAAATTTGGAAAACTCAGCAGTGGCCACAGGACTGAAAAAGGTCAGTTTTCATTCCAATCCCAAAGAAAGGCAATGCCAAAGAATGCTCAAACTACTGCACAATTGCACTCATCTCACACGCTGGTAAAGTAATGCTCAAAATTCTCCAAGCCAGGCTTCAGCAATACGTGAACTGTGAACTTCCAGATGTTCAAGCTGGTTTTAGAAAAGGCAGAGGAACCAGAGATCAAATTGCCAACATCTGCTGGATCATGGAAAAAGCAAGAGAGTTCCAGAAAAACATCTATTTCTGCTTTATTGACTATGCCAAAGCCTTTCATTGTGTGGATCACAATAAAGTGTGGAAAATTCTTCAAGGGATGAGAATACCAGACCACCTGACCTGCCTCTTGAGAAACCTATATGCAGATCAGGAAGCAACAGTTAGAACTGGACATGGAACAACAGACTGGTTCCAAATAGGAAAAGGAGTACGTCAAGGCTGTATATTGTCACCCTGCTTATTTAACTTCTATGCAGAGTACATCAGGAGAAATACTGGACTGGAAGAAACACAAGCTGGAATCAAGTTTGCCGGGAGAAATATCAATAACCTCATATATACAGATGACACCACCCTTATGGCAGAAAGTGAAGAGGAACTAAAAAGCCTCTTGATGAAAGTGAAAGAGGAGAGTGAAAAAGTTGGCTTAAAGCTCAACATTCAGAAAATGAAGATCATGGCATCCTGTCCCATTATGTCTTGGCAAATAGATGGGGAAACAGTGGAAACAGTGTCAGACTTTATTTTTTTGGGCTCCAAAATCACTGCAGATGGTGACTGCAGCCATGAAATTAAAAGACGCTTACTCCTTGGCAGGAAAGTTATGACCAACCTAGACAGCATGTTAAAAAGTGGAGACAGTACTTTGTCAACAAAGATCCGTCTAGTCAAGGCCATGGTTTTTCCAGTGGTCATGTATGGATGTGAGAGATGGACTGTGAAGAAGGCTGAGCACTGAAGAATTAATGCTTTTCAACTGTGGTGTTGGAGAAGACTCTTGAGAGTCCCATGGACTGCAAGGTGATCCAACCAGTCCATCCTAAAGGAGATCAGTCCTGGGTGTTCATTGGAAGGACTGATGTTGAAGCTGAAACTCCAATACTTTGGCCACCTGATGTGAAGAGCTGACTCATTTGAAAAGACCCTGATGCTGGGGAAGATTGAGGGCAGGAGTAGAAGGGAACGACGGAGGAATGAGATGCTTGGATGGAATCGCTGACTCAGTGGACATGGGTTTGGGTGGACTTCGGGAGTTGGTGATGGACAGGGAGGTCTGGCAAGCTGTGGTTCATGGGGGTCACAAAGAGTTGGACATGACTAAGCGACTGAACTGAACTGAAAGGATAAAAGTACCAAAAAGTACTTTGCATATTTGTGTTATAGGATTCAAGTAATTAAAGGAAAAATAGAAAGATGAAAACATAGTTATAAGGAAGACACTGTGAATGGGAAGTTATTTGATGATACTAAAAACAGGTTAGATATTGGAGTAAAGATGAACACACTTGAAGAATATCAACAAGGGTTATCCAAAAGCCCTGCAGAGACAGGGCTTCCCTGATGTGATAGCTCAACGGTAAAAAATCTGCTTGCAATGCAGGGACACAGGAGATGTAAGTTCGATTCCTGGGTTGAGAAGATCCCCTGGAGTAGGAAATGGCAACTCACTCCAGTGTTCTTGTCTGGAAAATCCCATGGACGGAGGAGCTGGTAGGCTTCAGTCCATGGGGTTTCGAAGAGTCGGACACGACTAAGCGACTTCACTTTCACTTTTCACTTTCATGCATTGGAGAAGGAAATGGCAACCCACTCCAGTGTTCTTGCCTGGAGAATCCCAGGGACGGGGGAGCCTGGTGGGCTGTCGTCTATGGGGTCACACAAAGTCAGACACGACTGAAACGAGTTAGCAGCAGCAGTGTGTAGGACAAGGGATAGTGAGAAGAGATAGTTAGTAGGTACTAAGTGTCTAAAAGTAAAGTAATGTGCTATGGGCAAAATTTAATAAGGCTTGGATTTTAATGTCCAAGTTACTAAATTACTAATGAGATTTCTACCAAACATGCCACTGGCCTACTAACAATTATTTCTATATTGAAGAGACACTATTATAGTATAAAATTACAGTATTTTCTGATAAAAAATAGTGTATGATTATGACTGATATTTTCTGCAGCTAAGGGCTTCCCTGGTGGCTCAGAGGTTAAAGCATCTGCCTCCAATGCGGGAGACCCGGGTTCGATCTCTGGGTTGGGAAGATCCCCTGGAGAAGGAAATGGCAACCCATTCCAGTATTCTTGCCTGGAGAATCCCATTGACGGAGGAGCCTGGTAGGCTACAGTCCACGAGGTCACAAAGAGTCGGACACGACTGAGCGACTTTGCCTTGCCTAAATGCTAATTTACACCATTTATATAAGTTGTTATGAGAATGTATTTTAGACGGTACAGGTTTAGTTAGGTTTCAAATAACGTAGAAATGAATAAAATTCTGCATTACTCACCACCTGGTGAGTGAGTTCTGATCATGCAGTAGCTCTCACATTATAATTAGC
>SJYT01013274.1:55688-72591 GCA_006410635.1 Cephalophus harveyi | reverse complement strand
GCCTACATTGTAATAGTTTGTATTTACTGCCTGAGTGTATGCATCAGTAGATTTATCATAATAAAAGACCTTAATGTCAAGGAGGCTTGTGTATATAATATAGCTGTAGCTATATTTATTTAAATATTTAAATGTATTTAAAAATTAATTAGATGTGAATACAGCTTAGGTAGATTTACTATGTGGAATAGAAACAATACCAGAAATTGCACATGTATTAATATTATTATATTATTTTTTTATTTCATGCAAAGATCTGCAAATAACTTTAAAAGCAACTGTTATTTATCATGGTCCCTATACAGAGAATTGGGCTTCCCAGGTGGCTCAGTGGCAAAGAATCTGCGTGCCAATTCAGGAGTCACAGGAGATGCAGGTTCCATCCCTGGGTCAGGAAGCTTTCCTTGGAGGAAGAAATGGAAATCCATTCCGGCACTTTTGCCTGGGAAATCCCATAGACAGAGGAGCCTGCTGGACTACAGTCCATGGGGTCACGAAGAGTTGGACATGAGTGAGCAACTGAGCATGCGGCAGAACATACTTCAGTCCAGTTCAGTCGCTCAGTCGTGTCCGACTCTTTGCGACCCCATGAGTCGCAGCACGCCAGGCCTCCCTGTCCATCACCAAGCCCCGGAGTTCACTCAGACTCACGTCCATCGAGTCAGTGATGCCATCCAGCCATCTCATCCTCTTTTTCTGAATGTTGAGCTTTAAGCCAACTTTTTCACTCTCCTCTTTCACTTTCATCAAGAGGCTTTTGAGTTCCTCTTCACTTTCTGCCATAATTAGGTAAAAAGGAATATTTGGAGGAAGTCAACATTATCTGTCAAGAGCAAGGGAAATTTGTTCCTAATTCTCTAGGAAATCTCCAGATGACAAAGAACTAAAATTGTAGTTTAATTTCATGCATTTTTACCAGTATTTCTAGATTTCCTAAAATTACTCACTCATATCATTGAGACAATCTCATAGAAGGCTTTTAATATCTAGTCTAAATGCAAATAAATGGAAAATGTTGATCATTGTCATAAGCATCACTCTCTCTCTCTCTCTCTGCTGCTGCTGCTAAGTCACTTCAGTCGTGTCCGACTCTGTGCGACCCCAGAGACGGCAGCCCACAAGGCTCCCCCGTCCCTGGGATTCTCCAGGCAAGAACACTGGAGTGGGTTGCCATTTGCTTCTCCAATGCATGAAAATGAAAAGTGAAAGTGAAGTCGCTCAGTTGTGTCCGACTCTTAGCGACCCCATGGACTACAGCCCACCAGGCTTCTCCATCCATGGGATTTTCCAGGCAAGAGTACTGGAGTGGAGTGCCATTGCCTTCTCTGCTCTCCCTCTCTCGCTATATATATATATATATATACACAAAAGGAATCAAGTACTCAGGAGTGATATATACCCATGAAAACAATGTGATTTTTGAAAATTGATCGGCTAAGTTTTAGCCCTTTGTCCAAGTAGTTTACCAAAAGCTTGGGTATTAATCGAACCAAGTATAGAAGGTGTGTGGAGATCAGCCAGATAATTTATTAGCTTTTAAATTGAGCCACCAGTCTGTTCAAAGGCTAATTAGACCAATCTGCGAATATATCAATCCCATAATTACTCAGACTAATTATATTAATCATCAAAAATAAGTTCATGAAAAATTGCTAATGTCTAACCTTGTGGTTTTACAATGACCTTAGTTCAATGAGGAACTGAAATCCATGTATGATCCACCGAATCTGACAGAACAGGACTTTTTTAAAGCACATGTATAAATAAGTAGACCCAAAACTGGTGCGATGAAGTGAGTTTTAAAATATTTAATCAAGGACATGGCCCAGAAAAGAGTACTAGATACATCTTCATTAGGAGGTAATGAATGACGAGGTTATTGCTTTAAGCCAACTTTTTCACTCTCCTCTTTCACTTTCATCAAGAGGCTTTTTAGTTCCTCTTCACTTTGTGCCATAATTAGGTAAAAAGGAATATTTGGAGGAAGTCAACATTATCTGTCAAGAGCAAAGGAAATTTGTTCCTAATTCTCTAGGAAATCTCCAGATGACAGAGAACTAAAATTATAGTTTAATTTTATGCATTTTTACCAGCATTTCTAGATTTCCTAAAATTACTCACTCATATCATTGAGACAGTCTCATAGAAGGTTTTTAATACCTAGTCTATATACAAATAAATGGAAAATGTTGATCATTGTCATAAGCATCACTCTCTCTCTCTCTGCTGCTGCTGCTAAGTCACTTCAGTCGTATCTGACTCTGTGCGACCCCAGAGACAGCAGCCCACCAGGCTCCCCCGTCCCTGGGATTCTCCAGGCAAGAACACTGGAGTGGGTTGCCATTTCCTTCTCCAATGCATGAAAATGAAAAGTGAAAGTGAAGTCGCTTAGTTGTGTCCGACTCTTAGCAACCCATGGACTACAGCCCACCAGGCTCCTCCATCCATGGGATTTTCCAGGCAAGAGTACTGGAGTGGGGTGCCATTGCCTTCTCTGCTCTCTCTCTCTATATATATATATATATATATACACACACACACACACAAAAGGAATCAAGTACTCAGAAGTAATATATATCCATGAAAACAATGTGATTTTTGAAAATTGATCAGCTAAGTTTTAGCCCTTTGCCCAGGTACTTTACCAAAAGCTCGGGTATTAATCAAACCAAGTATAGAAGGTGTGTGGAGATCAGCCAGATAATTTATTAGATTTTAAATTGAGCCATCAGTCTGTTCAAAGGCTAATTAGACCAATCTGTGAATGTATCAATCCCATAATTACTCAGACTAATTATATTAATCATCAAAAATATGTTCATGAAAAATTGCTAATGTCTAACCTTGTGGTTTTAGAATGACCTTAGTTCAGTGAGGAACTGAAATCCATGTATGATCCACCGAATCTGACAGAACAGGACTTTTTTAAAGCACATGTATAAATAAGTAGACCTAAAACTGGTACGATGAAATGAGTTTTAAAATATCTAATCAAGGGCATGGCCCAGAAAAGAGTACTAGATACATCTTCATTAGGAGGTAATGAATGACGAGGTTATTACTTAATGATTTCTTTCTTCAAAACTCTTGTGTATATTGATGTAAGCACATGTGCACAAGTGTGTAAACATGTGGCTCTTGGAAGTTACATGTGTATGTGGATAATCACTTTTACCAGAAACATGAATGTTGAGCTTTAAGCCAACTTTTTCACTCTCCTCTTTCACTTTCATCAAGAGGCTTTTGAGTTCCTCTTCACTTTCTGCCATAATTAGGTAAAAAGGAATATTTGGAGGAAGTCAACATTATCTGTCAAGAGCAAGGGAAATTTGTTCCTAATTCTCTAGGAAATCTCCAGATGACAAAGAACTAAAATTGTAGTTTAATTTCATGCATTTTTACCAGTATTTCTAGATTTCCTAAAATTACTCACTCATATCATTGAGACAATCTCATAGAAGGCTTTTAATATCTAGTCTAAATGCAAATAAATGGAAAATGTTGATCATTGTCATAAGCATCACTCTCTCTCTCTCTCTCTGCTGCTGCTGCTAAGTCACTTCAGTCGTGTCCGACTCTGTGCGACCCCAGAGACGGCAGCCCACAAGGCTCCCCCGTCCCTGGGATTCTCCAGGCAAGAACACTGGAGTGGGTTGCCATTTGCTTCTCCAATGCATGAAAATGAAAAGTGAAAGTGAAGTCGCTCAGTTGTGTCCGACTCTTAGCGACCCCATGGACTACAGCCCACCAGGCTTCTCCATCCATGGGATTTTCCAGGCAAGAGTACTGGAGTGGAGTGCCATTGCCTTCTCTGCTCTCCCTCTCTCGCTATATATATATATATATATACACAAAAGGAATCAAGTACTCAGGAGTGATATATACCCATGAAAACAATGTGATTTTTGAAAATTGATCGGCTAAGTTTTAGCCCTTTGTCCAAGTAGTTTACCAAAAGCTTGGGTATTAATCGAACCAAGTATAGAAGGTGTGTGGAGATCAGCCAGATAATTTATTAGCTTTTAAATTGAGCCACCAGTCTGTTCAAAGGCTAATTAGACCAATCTGCGAATATATCAATCCCATAATTACTCAGACTAATTATATTAATCATCAAAAATAAGTTCATGAAAAATTGCTAATGTCTAACCTTGTGGTTTTACAATGACCTTAGTTCAATGAGGAACTGAAATCCATGTATGATCCACCGAATCTGACAGAACAGGACTTTTTTAAAGCACATGTATAAATAAGTAGACCCAAAACTGGTGCGATGAAGTGAGTTTTAAAATATCTAATCAAGGACATGGCCCAGAAAAGAGTACTAGATACATCTTCATTAGGAGGTAATGAATGACGAGGTTATTACTTAATGATTTCTTTCTTCAAAACTCTTGTGTATATTGATGTAAGCACATGTGCACAAGTGTGTAAACATGTGGCTCTTGGAAGTTACATGTGTATGTGGATAATCACTTTTACCAGAAACAAGTACTAAATTCAGAGGAATTCAATACATTTATTTAAAGCTCCTGCCATATACCAGACATGAATGCTGTTGTTGTTTAGTTGCTGTCATGTACAACTCCTTTGCTACCGCACGGTCTGTAGCTATGAGGCTCCTCTGTTCATGGGACTCTCCAGGCAATAATACTGGAGTGGGTTGCCATTTTTCTCCTCTGGGGGATCTTTGCGACTCAGGGATCAAACTGCATCTCCTGCATTGGCAAGTGATTCTTTACCATTGATTCATCAGGGAAGCCCAGCATTCATATTAAATGGTGGTAAACTATGGTTGTAAAAGAAGAAGTTTCTTGAGGACAGGAATAGAAGAGTACATATACAAGCAATATTAAGAGTCAGAGAATACTCAACACTGGGCTAAAGCTTACCGTCTACAGGCCGCAGTCAGAACGGGCAGACTGCAGCAGACTGGAAGCCCAGGGGCTCCAGCTGAAACTTCTCTGCCACATAAGCCACATGAAACTGCAGATCTTATAGTGCTTGAAGAATTATTGGCAGATAGAGATATTGTTCAGTGCCATTGGCAGGCCCCTGTAGGTGAATCACATCACCTCCCCTTAGGGTTTTGGAACAAAGCCCAGACATCATCTGTGGAAAGCTAGTGTCCTTTGGAAGATAGCTTTTGGCTTGTTTCTGGGTCTCTCGTGAAAGACTAAAGCTTAATTGTGGGCCACCGAGTTACTATGCATCTTGAACCATCCATCATGAGGCAAGGTTTTCTGACCTACCAAGGCACAAAGTCAGGCATGTGTGACAGGGCTCCATTATCAAATGGAAGTGGTCTGGAGGAGATGGGGCTTGAGCAGGTGCTGAGGGAAAAAGTAGGTTGTGTGAGGAAGTAGCTCAAATGCCCCTGGCTTCCACTCTTGAGCCCAGTAAAGACAGTACTGCATGATATGAAGAGACCACCCAAAGCTGATAGCCGTGGCCGTCTAGTTTCTGTCTGGGGGCATCTCGAAAGCACAGGGGTGAATGGAGACTCTCCCCGTAACAGAGGAGAGAGCGCGGCCAAGCGCAGCCCTTCACTTGGCTGTAGCTGGGAGCTCTTACTCTGCACCCCGTTACCAGGCAACCAGTCCCACTCAGCCGTTTGCAGTGGGCCCCTCCCCCAAGCAAGCAACTGTCAGTGAGTGACTGTTAGTGGGGACACTCAGCCAAGGTGATCATCAGGCTGACAGTGAGGTAAGAGTTGGACCCCGGCCTGCTCCGCAGGGCCCTCCAGTTCATCCAGCCTTGGGCCAGCGGGTGATCTGGGGGCCCGGGGGACAGGTGGGAGGCTGTGTCCTGCTGTCCTCCAGAGTCCTCACTGTGGACCCCACTGGCCGGGCCCAGGCCTTGAGGTAGTGGTGACCCTCTCCCTGCCTCTGCCACCTCACGCAGCTCAGTCTGCCTGGGACGCCGTCTGCGGGACCTGCACGCCCCCCACAAGGGCCACCTGAGGAGCCTGAGGGCCGGCTGGGTTGGGGGCCCGGCCCCCTCCGCACTGATGGCTGAGCAGGGTCTGAGGACCCGGCCCTGAGGGCACTGCCAGCTGAGCTCCAGCTCAGCCAGGACTGGGCTTTGGAGGAGGTAAGTTGTGCCTCAGGACCCGCCCTTTTTTGGCAGAACAGAGAATAAGACTCATTAGGTATTTACAGGAACGTAGTTACCTGACCATGCCTGACCTCCAGAACAAGGGCTCTGACACCAAGATGTTTACAGCAACTCACCACGCCCCTCCATCACCCTCCTAGAAAAGGGCTTCACTGAGAGCTTTCAGGGAGTTTGGGGCTCTGCAGGCATGAACCACTCCACTCTGCAGAGCCCTCAGTACACCTTCTGGGCTCCTCACTCTTACCTTTTGTTCTTGTTTAGCCTCACTGTGCGTCAGGCACACCGACTTGTTTTTCAGTAAAAGGCAGAGCTTCAGTCAGTGAAACTGCTCGTTTGCTTTTACCTTGAAGGAGAGGTGCCAAATGACCAGCTCTATATCAATGCATGAAATGTGGCCAGTGGTAGGGTGGAATGATCAGGGACACAGTTCTAAGATTGATGGTAAAAGAGTCTTACAGGTGGTATGTGGATAGAGATCTTTGAAAACAGGACAGGAAGATATTTGTGTTCCAGGTGAATTAGTTAAAAAGAGAGGTTTGGGGGAGGGGGGGGACTTTAATAATCAGATGACTAAGATGGCCTGTACTGTGAATGTCTGTCAACATCCTGCTCAGCCATTTCTGTCTTTGTCTAGTGACTCACGAACAAAGCAGCCTTGGTGATAAGGATGGGATCAGCATGAGCTTAGCAACACTGAATTCCACCCCCAAGGCTGGCCTGGTTATAGACACTGTTGAATGTCCATATCCCATCAATGGAGACTGACCCTGAATTCTCTGAGGTGATCAGCCAGCTAGCTGGTGGCAGGTTGACTACATTAAAGCTCTTTCTTTATGGAATTGGGTAACATCTTGCTTTTACTAGAAAATACACTTACTCAGAAAATGAATTTGCTTTCCTTGTCCACAGTGGTTCCCCCCAGACTACAATGCCTGCTGTATCCACTGTCATGGTTTCCCACACAGCTTTGCTTCTGAACGAAATCCTCCAGAATTCCCTTTCTGGTTTGTTTCTACATTGGGTAGGCTACAGGAGCTACACTTCTGTGAAACTTCAAGGAGGCTGTGAAATAACTAGCTTGTAGTGCATGCACACACCTCCCAGTGACTCAGTTATACGCTCATCTATGCACTGTTGTGTAGGGATTTTGCCGCTGTAATTAAACTGATTTAATTAATCAGTCCTAAGCATTCAATTTTATTAAAAGATACATTGTCCTGAATGGTCTAGTGACTGCAGGGAGATCCAGCCAGTCCATTCTAAAGGAGATCAGTCCCGGGTGTTCTTTGGAAGGACTGATGCTGAAGCTGAAACTCCAATACTTTGGCCATCTGATGCGAAGAGTTGACTCATTGGAAAAGACTCTGATGCTGGGAGGGATTGGGGGCAGGAGGAGAAGGGGATGACAGAGGATGAGATGGCTGGATGGCATCACCAACTCGATGGACGTGAGTTTGAGTGAACTCCGGGAGCTGGTGATGGATAGGGAGTCCTGGCGTGCTGCGATTCATGGGGTTGCAAAGAGTCGGACATGACTGAGCGACTGAACTGAACATTGTCCTGGGTGGGCCTGACTTAATTAATCAAAAGGCCTTTAAAAGAGGGTGTGTGGGTGCTCAGTCATGGCCCACTCTTAGTGAACCCATGGATGGTAGCCCACCAGGCTGCTCTGTTCATGCTATTTCCCAGCGAGAATACTCGAGGGGATTGCTCTCTCCTTTTTCAGGGGATGTTTCTGACCCAGGGATCAAACCCATGTCTCCCACACTGGCAGGCATGTACCATTGGGCCACCTGGGAAACCCTGTTAAAAGAGGATAGACCCTTTCTATGTCCAGCGATCCCAAGCTTCAGTTCATATAGTTTCCAGTCATGATTGTTTGTTTCTGACTGTATGCCTTGCCAGCTTCCTCTTGTTTAATCAGTCACGACAAGCGTGAGAACCAATCCCTTATAATAAATATTGTTTCTTTTATTGAATTTCTGTGCACAAAAGTAACACATGATATTAGAGATTATTTCTAACACCACAAAACCATTTTTTATTATTTACATTTCTTTATCTTTTATTACAATTTTTGCAACTGATGAACCAGTGTTGTCACATGATTATTAAGTAAGCACCATAATTTATGTTAGGGTTCATGCTTTGTGTGGTGTAGTTCTATGAGTTTTGACAAATAATACTGTATGGATAGTTTTATCACCCTGAAGACCCCTATGCTCCACTTACTCATCTCGGTTTCCCCTCCCCTTCTACCAAACTCTTCCACCAAACTTCAGACAAGGCCTGATCTTTTTTACATCTGTACAGCTTTGCCTTTTCCAGGATGTCAAATAGTTGATAGTATCCATTTATTCAGGCTTTTGAGAACTTCTTTCACTTAGTGATATCTCTTTAAACCTTCTCTGTTTCTTTCAAGGCTCAATAAATCACTTCTTTTTATTGCTGGATAATCTACTGTATGGATGTACCACAGTTTATTCACTTATTGAAGGACAACTTGATTACTTCCAATTTTTGGCAGTTATGAATAAAGTTGCTCTAAGCATTGGTGTGGAGGCGTTCATGTTTTCAGTGCATTTGGATAATTAAGTAGGAGTGTGATTGCTAGATGATGTGGTAGGTAACCTATATTTAGCTTCATAAGAAACCTACAAAATGCTTGTACCACTTTACATTCCAGCAGCAGTTAATGAATTGTGTTCCTGTTGCTCTATATCTTCATCAGTATTTGGTGTTTGCTGTTTTTTGGAGTTTAGCCATTTTGATAACTGCGTAGTGAGTGGTATCTCCTTTTAACAGAAATGAATTTTAAAAAATTCTTTATCACTTTATTTTAGACCTTATCTTTGTATTTATTTATTTGGTAGTGTAGCTATAGTCTAGTACTTGAAAACTTTCATCCTAGAATCAGGTTTCTTCGATTCAGATTCCAACTCTACTTTTTACTCCTTGGGTGGCATAGGCTAACTACTTAACAAGTGCTTCCATAATCTTATGGGCTTCCCTGGTAAGGAGCTCAGATATGAAAGAGTCCACCTGCAATGCAAGAGACCTGGGTTCGATCCCTGGGTCCAGAAGTTCTCGTGGAGAAGGGAAAAGCAACCCACTCCAGTATTCTCTTTTGGAGAATTTCATGGACAGAAGATTCAGTCAATGGGGTCACAAAGAGTTGGACAGGCCTGAGTGACTTTCACTCTTTTCAGTAGCTTTGCAGATAAGATCTACCAGTTGTTATGGTAATTAAGTTAGATTTATCATAGAACATATAAATAACAACAATAAGAGTATCTGGCCTATACTAAACTCTTTTATTGTATAAACTAACTTCACCTTTTTATCAAGAGGAAGCAATTTAGACTGTGAATAATTTGAAATACTGATAGAGTAATGGTAATTAATTTTAAATCGTAGAAAAACTCATTCACATGATAGCAGTACTCCACTGATGCATCATTACCAAATTCAGCTATCAGTACAGTATTTTAAATTGTAATTCAGTAACTTCACAGGTGTAGGTCTTTTCACAAACCATCAACATTGAGAAGTTTTGGTTCTATTCATTTTCTTCAGATGGAGATGGTGCTGAGATAAATGGCCCAAGCTCCTGACCTCATAAGTGAAAAAGCCAAACTGAGAACCCAGGGTTGATCCCAACGTGGCTGCATTGGACCACTGATCTTATCACTCAGCCATGAGAACCTCGGTCATGTAGCAAGGGGGTCCCTGCATTTATGTCCATGCATGGAGATGTCCAGATCCTGCCCATCCTTATAAAGTAGCCTCAGTGGTCACAGAACCCTGGGCACCTCTAGGTGGATTAACAGTCAACTTTGGCACAGCTATTAGAGTGAAAGGGACCTCGGGACTCGCATCCTCTGGGTCAGCTCACACATTCTGAGAGTTGTGTGGCCTCATGTAGACAATATAAGTCATATCTCTGGTGCCACTGTCATTGCTTAAACAGGGCAAAAGCAGATAATGATCAGGGCGATATTTCATTGTATTGGGTGACCTATCCATAAGCCTTACATTGATTAAACCCTGTAGCACACTCTCAAGGGAAGGTGTCAAATACATCTCACAGTGGCACCTGATAGCCTAGTGACCATGACTCTTGTTGTAAATCTCCTGTACAGCTGGGACAGAGATAGTCAGCGTCCACCCCATGGTTCCTCTCTGTAATGAACTGTCCCACTAAATGTATGACTTCTGTGAGTGGACAGCCACTTCTGTGAGAGGACAGCCACCAACTCAGTGGACATGCACACATTGTTTGGAAAATGAAGCTTGAGGAAAAATATCTCGATTGATGATATCTATTTCGAAAAGGTAGGATTGAATGCAGTCCTCTAACAGAGTTTGCTTTTAATTAAGAACAAAGTCTCATAGAAGACTTGCTAAGTACAAAGAGCTTCCACTGTGGATCCTGGAGAGGCAGTGATCTGGGAAGATGTCCAGAGGATGGGGTGATTGAGCAAAAGCTCAAAACAGGCAGGAGAGTCATGGATCTCTGTCATGGAAAGCTAGCATGCATTTTTCAGTTCAGTTCAGTCGCTCAGTTGTGTCCAACTCTTTGGGGCCCCATGGACTGCAGCGTGCCAGACTTACCTGTCCACAGGATTACTGTGATATTGAATGGTTTGCCTTGGAAATGAACAGAGATCATTCTGTCGTTTTTGAGACTGCACCCAAATAGTGGATTTTGGATTCTTTGGTTGACTATGAGGGCTACTCCATTTCTTCTAAGAGATTCTTGACCACAGTTGTAGATGTAGTGATCCTCTGAATTAAATTTGCCCATTCAGGTCCATTTAGGTTCACTGATTCCTAAAATGTTGATGTTTACTCTTGCCATCTCCTCTTTGACCACTTCCAATTTACCTTGATTCATGGACCTAACATTCCAGGTTCCTTTGCAATATTGTTCTTTACAGCGTCAGATTTTATTTTCATCACCAGTCACATCCACAGCTGGGTGCTGTTTTTGCTTTCGGATCAGCCTCTTCATTCTTTGTTTTGTCTCTGCTCTCATAGCTCAGATGGTAAAGCGTCTGCCTACAATGCAAGAGACCCTGGTTTGATCCCTGGGTAGGGAAGATCCCCTGGAGAAGGAAATGACAACCCACTCCAGTGCTCTTGCCTGGAAAATCCCATGTACAGAGGAGCCTGGAAGGCTCCGTGGGGTCACAAGGAGTCGGACATGACTGAGTGACTTCATTTTTCTTTCTTTCTTCATTCTTTCTGGAGCTATTTCTCCACTCTTCTCCAGTAACATATATCTTTTTGCCTTTTCATACTGTTCTTGGGGTTCTCAAGGCAAGAATGCCGAAGTGGTTTGCCATTCCCTTCTCCAGCAGACCATGTTTTGTCAGAACTCTCCACCAAGACCCATCTGTCTTGGCTGGCCCTACAAAGCATGGCTCATAGTTTCACTGAGTTAGACAAGGATGTGATCTGTGTGATCAGTTTGGTTAGTTTTCTATGATTGTGGTTTTCATTCTGTCTGCACTCTTATGGGTAAGGATAAGAGGCACAAGGAAGCTTTCTGATGGGAGGGACTGGCTATGGGGGAATCTGGGTCTTGCTCTGACAAGTTGGGCCATGCTCAATAAATCTTTAGTTTTCTGTTGATGGGTGGGGGGGTTGTTTTCCCTCCCTGTAGTTTGGCCTGAGGCCAAAATATGGTAGGGGTAATGACAGTAATGAAGACCTCCTTCCAAAGGACTTATGCTAGCAAGCTCCACCTCCCCAGGCTGTTTTATTCAGTACCCCTGACCCCTCCCGTGGCAAGCTACTGTTGACCCACACCCCTGCTTGGAGACTCCTGGACACTCACCAGCAAGTCTGGCTTAGTCTCTTGGGGGGTTGTTGCTCCTTTCTCCTGGGTCCTGGTGGGCACACGATTTTGCTTGTGCCCTCCAAGAGTCTGTTTCCCCAGTCCTGTGGAAGTTCTGTAGTCAAATCCCACTGGCCTTCAAAGTCAAATTCCCTAGGGGTCTCAGTCCCTTTGCTAGAACTTTTGCAGCAGTGCAAAAACCTCTTGGTATAACTGTTCTCCAGTTCATGGGTCATCTGCTTGGCAGCTCTATGGCGGGGCTAACAGTGACCTCCTGCAAGAAGACTTTTGCCACACACCGTGTCTCCCAGCTCTGCAGCAGCCAGAGACCCTGTCTCCACGGAAGGCCTCTGCTGATCCATGCCTCTGCAGGAGGCACTCAAACCCTTAAAGCCAGGTTTGGCTTAGTCTCTTGTGGGGTCCCTGGGTCCCGGTGCACACAAGGCTTAGTTTGAGCACTCTGAGCTACTCTGGAGGGTAAGGGGTTTGATTCTAAATGTGATATCACACCTCTTACCATCTCACTGGGGCTTCTCCTTTGCCCTTGGATGTGGGGTATCTTTTCTAGGTGGGGTCCAACATTCTCCTGTTGATAGTTGTTCAGCAGGGAGTTGCAATTTTGGAATTTTCTCAGGAGAAGATGAGTAAACGTGCTTCTACTCTGCCATCTTGAATCATTGTGTTGAATCAGCATGCATTTCAGCATTTGTTTTTTTTGATCTGTTAGGTTCCCATTCGTTAAAATGCAGAAACTCTGATTTCTTTCCTGTTCCTCTCCTTCACCAAGCAAAGAGGATGATTTAACGCAGCTCACTCATAGTCACTAACCTCCACCCCTGTCCTCATACATTCCACCCCTGTCCTCATCAAGAAAAAACCACGAGCAATTCCTGAGCAGTCTCACCAGTGTTCTAACAGCTACACTGTGTCCCTCTAGCTCCCCATGAAGAAGAGGTGGAGGAGCTGCCCCAAGCCTGGACTGAAGAACAGGCTTTGTGTACCTGGGAGGTAAGCTCAACTTCTTTATCTGGGATAAGAGTGTTGCTTCACTTCTTTATTTTTTATTCAGTCATATAGTTATAGAAATCTGACAATGTACATTACCACTGATGTATACAATTTCCTTGATTGGGGGAATATTGAGGGTAAATCTGTTATCAACACAGACCTGATTCAGTTCATGGGACTGCAAACTGGTACAGGTGCTATGGAGAACAGTGTAGATATTTCTTAAAAAAATGAAAACAGAACTGCCATGACTCAGCAGTCCCACTGCTGGGCATACAGACTAAGGACAGATACACACTGAAAGAGATACATGTAACTCGGTGTTCATTGCAGCACTATTTACAATAGCTAAGACATGGAAGCAACCTAGATGTCCACCAGCAGAGGAATGGATAGGAAGTTGTGGTACGTGTACACAATGGAATAGTACTCAACTATAAAAAAGAACACATTTGAGTCAGTTCTAATGAGGTGCATGAAACTGGAGCCTATTATACAGAGTGAGGTAAGTCAGAGAGATACCAATAAGGTATATTAACACATATACATGGAATTTAGAAAGATGGTAATGACCATCTTCTATGCAAGGCAGCAAAAGAGACACAGATGTAAAGAAGAGACTCTTTTGGATATTGTGGGAGAAGGTGAGGGTGGGATGATTTGAGAGAATAGCATTGAAACATGTGTATTACCAGGTGTAAACAGATGACCAGGGGAAGTTTGACGCATGAAGCAGGGCACTGAAAGCTGGTACTCTGGAGCAACCCAGAGGGATGGGGGGTAGGGAAGTGGGAGGGGGGGTCAAGTCTGGGGGACACATGTGCACCCATGGCTGATTCACGTCAGTGTATGGCAAAACCCACCACAATATTGTAAAGCAATTATCCTCCAATTAAAATAAAGTAATTAATTTTAAGAAAAGACTCCCCCTGCAACAGACATTAAAAAAAGACAGCTCAGGTACTTCTGTGTAACAGTAGGTACTTATCTCTGCAGAAATTTTTCCTTCTTGAAAAAAACTTTTGTAATAGTTGGTCACATTGAAACGGTGAGATCGTACATGAAATGGTCCAGCCTCTTCAACAGGGGTAGGAAAGCTTTCTGTTTTCTTTTGCGGCCATTGGCATATAGAGTTTTCTGAGGGCAGAAGTCAGATAAGAGAAGACTTAGGGCAGAGGGCACAAGAGGCTGACAGCCTCACACTCTCTTCTTCTCTCTAATCACAGGCGGATGGCACAGACATTGGGAACCACACACGTCAGGGGTCATCTACTGCTATGGAGTCAATCTAGCTCATGAAGGTGGGCTTTCTCCCTGGCTCTGGTTGGAGAGGTTCCCTGATTCTGTGGCCCTACAGGGAGTGAGGGCTGGGAGTGCAGAGCAAGAGAATGATCTCCCAGGCAAGAGCAATGTCTGTGTTCCCTGGTCCCTGGAAACAACTACATCATTTAGATGCTATGGGTCTGTCTGAATCAAGGTTGGGGACACATGTGTGAGCCCATGTGGTGTGATTTTGAAGCTCTGTATGTGTGTGTGTGTGTTTCCTCAGGAGATATTTCCCTCTTACACAGCACAGGTCAACTGTCAACTTTGTAGACTTCTCATCACCACGTCCCGCTGGCTATACCTTACCTGATTCTTTGCCCAACTCACCCATTCCTCAGATTTGGTTAATTTGCTTCATTTTCCTCAGATGGAGACGGTGCTGAGACAAATGGCCCAAGCTCCTGACTTCCTAAGGGGAAAAGCCAGACTGAGAACCCAGGGGTGGTCCCAGTGTGGCTGCTCTGGACCCCTGACCTGCATTTTCACTCAGCCTTGAGAACCTCAGTCATGGAGCAAGGGGATGCCTGCATCTACGTCCATGCATGGAGGTATTAGCAGCTCCAGAGGTCCAGATCCTGCCCATCATTATAAGGTAGTCTCAGTGGTCACAGAGCCCTGGGCACCTCTAGGTGGATTAGCAGTCAACTGTGGCACAGCTATTAGTGTGAAAGATACCTTCAGGACTCACATCCTCCTGGCAAGCTCACACATTCTGAGAGTTGTGTGGCCTCGTGTAGACAACACAGCTCATATCTGTTGGTGCTCGTGTCATGGACACTAGGACAAAAGCAGATAACGACCAGGGAGATATTTCATTGTATTGGGTGACATGTCCTTAAGTCTTACATTGATTAAACCCTGTAGCACAGTCTGAAGGGAAGGTGTCAAATACATCTCACAGTGGAACTTGGTAGTTAGCCTAGTGACCATGACTCTTGTTGCAAATCTCCTGTACAGCTGGGTCAGAGATAGTCAACATCCACTCCCGTGGTTCTTCTCCGTGATGAATGGTCCCACTAAACATATGACTTATGTGAGTGTGGACAGTCATTGACTCAGTGGTCATGCACAAATTGTTTGGAAAATGAAGACTGGGAAAAAAATATCACATGATTGATGATAGCTATTTTGAAAAGGTGGGATTGAATGCAATCCTCTAACAGAGTTTGCTCTTAATCAAGAAAAATGTTTTAGAGGACTTGCTAAGTACAAGAGCTTCCACTGTAGATCCTGGGGAGGCAGTGATCTGGGAAGAAATCCAGAAGAGAGGGGTGATTTAGCAGAAGTTCAGCACAGGCAGGAGGGTCATGGGTCTCTGTCATGGAGAACTAGCAGGCATTTTGGGGTTTCTTTGCCCCCATTGTTTAGGTTCCCATTTGTTAAAATGCAGAAGCTCCATTTCATATCTTTCCTGTTTCTCTCCTTTGCTCTCCTTCAACCAGAAAAGAGGATGATTCAATGGCAGCTCAATCCGTAGTCATTAACCTCCCACAAGCATACACTCCGCCCCATGTCCCCATCAAGAAAACCCCCCCTGAGTGACTCCTGAGCAGCCTCATCAGTGTTCTGATAGCTACAAGTCCCTCTAGCCCCCACGAAGAACTGGTGCGGGGACTGACTGCCCCAGTCCTGGTTGAGGAATACAGTCTGGGTAACCTGCAGGTAAGCTCACCTGTCTTCCTCTGGGATAAGAACGTTGCTTCACTTGCTCGATTTTTATTCAGTTGAATACAGTTATAGATATCTGACAGTGTACACTTCACTGATGTATACAATTTCCTTGGTTGGGGGAATATTGAGGGTCAATCTATTACCAACACAGACCTGATTCAAAAGGACATTAAAAAAAGACAGCATCGGTTATTACTGTATAACAGTAGGCACTTTCCTCAGGAGAAACTTTCCCTCTTTGATTTTTGTAGTTGTTGGTCAAATAGAAACAGATCTTACATGAAATAGCTCAGCCTTTTCAATAGGGATCCACTCTGTTTTCTTTTGGGGCCTTTAACTTAAAGAGTTTTAGTTGTCTGAGGACAAACATCAGAAAACAGCAGACTTAGTGCACAGAATGCAAGATGCTGAGACCTTCACACTCTTTTCTTTCTATTCACAGGTGCACAGAACAGCCTATGAATATCATCAGTACTAAAGGTCCATCCCTCTGCTGAGGAAAAATCCTGGTGATGAAGGTGGGGCCCTCTTGCCAGCTCTGGTTGGACAGGCACCCTGATCCTGAGTCCCTACAGGCAGTGAGGGCTAGGGACACAGAACAAGAGGTTGATCTCCCAGGAAAATGCGCTGGCCACGTTCTAGTGTCTCCAGACGCAGTTGCGTCAGGTAGATGGTTGGGATTGTGTGAATGAGGGTGTTTGGAGGTGGACTTGTGTTGAACCCACATAGTGTGATTGTGAATCTTCCTGTCTGCATGTTTCCTCAGGAGATATTTCCTGCAGCACACACACAAGGGATAGCGGCAGCTGAGAACTCAAACTTGATTGTTAGCCTGGTGACCATGACTCTTGCTGATAGTCTCCTACCTAGCTGATTTAGAGACCGTCAGTGCTTACTCTGTGCTTTGTATAATCAACTGTCCCACCACACTTATGACCC
>SJYT01013274.1:7333-49738 GCA_006410635.1 Cephalophus harveyi | reverse complement strand
AAACTCCAGTACTTTGGCCACCTCATGCGAAGAGTTGACTCATTGGAAAAGACTCTGATGCTGGGAGGGATTGGGGGCAGGAGGAGAAGGGGACGACCGAGGATGAGATGGCTGGATGGCATCACGGACTCGATGGACGTGAGTCTGAGTGAACTCCGGGAGTTGGTGATGGACAGGGAGGCCTGGTGTGCTGCGATTCATGGGGTTGGAAAGAATCGGACACGACTGAGCGACTGAACTGAACTGAACTGAAGTTTGAAGGTAAGAGCTATAGTGGGCCTGTAGAAGTGTAAGGTTGAAAGGTGATTCTCGCAGCATCTCTCTCTCATGAGAAATTTTACAACTGTGATCAATGTCTTGTTGAAAGTCTCTGACTCCACAAAACACAAGGGTGGTCTGGGAACCTTTCTCCTTGAAATGAGTGGGTCAACTTGTATAATAACTATATTGTTGTTCTTTGTTGTGTTTGTACAGAATGGATTGTGGAAAGCATTGCAGCAGTGGTGTGGAAGAGAACTCAGGTAGAGATCAACTCTCAGGTGGGATTTAGAGGGAGAGGATTCCTGGACCACTCGGGTTATAGCTGCTTCTTTGGAGATGAAGGAAGGTGAATATAAACTGAGAAAGAAGCAACTATGCATAGAATTTTGAGCTGTGCTTTTCATATTTTAATATAGTGGAGCTTGTGTCCTTATGCTTTATTGTACTGTGCTTGTAGTCATCGCTTCCTGCTTTGAAATTTAGAAATGTCCTTTCTCACAAGACTACTGTTTGCTTATCTTTTCATTGCCAAATATGAACGCTTAACTTCTGGCTAGTACCTGCAGGGTATTACGCACAAGAGACGTTGGCTTCATCTTTAAATTATCCTATGATAGCCATATCCTAGTGGGCACAAAAGTCTCATAATCACTTAACACTGGAGACCAAGTTCTTGGAGTGAGAGTCAGGTGCTGAGTGAGATGTGAACTCTCTCTCTGCAATTTCAGGACTTGTGGCTTCCCCTCACATTTGTCATTACAGTACATTTGTGTAAAGTGTGCTCTCAGGGCTGGATGAGTAGAAGCACACGTGCTCTGGGATGCCTGCCTGGGCTCAGTCTCCTGGAGCTCACCTCGGTTTCCACACCCCCCCAAGGCTGACATGCTGAAGGTGCTTCCACTTGAGAGCGGTCCATGTCCAGCTGCCCCTAGAGACCAGCGTGGCTGCAGATTCTAGAGACTGTGGAGGGGACGCTGGCTTCCTTTACACACTTGCTCTCACAGCCTTGCTGACCTGGTCTCCCGGGACTGACCAGACCCAGGTCAGAGATTCAGAGCAGCAAGACCCAGGGTCACTGGTCCTCTTAGAACCCAGTGCTCCATCCAGACAGCCCTGCCCCTGCTCCCCACACCCCAGTTGCCCACCCTCTGACTTTTCTTCAAACATTCTCAGGTCTCATTCCTTCCAGTCTTTCCAAGGTTGGGGTAAACCCTGGCAGGTGCTGTGTATGTATGAGGCTTCTTGATCTGTGGAACCTTTGTTGCACCATTTCAGACTAAGATAATGTGGACCTGTTACTTTAATTCTAACATTGTTTTCTTCCACTCTAATGGACTAAGAGACGTATGCAGTTGTTTTGAGAATTAAGTATCTCCCAGTTAGCTACCTTTACCTTAGGCACAGGACCCTTATTTGTTATGTGAAGTTGGTTATGTATCTAGGCTGTTGAGGAAAAGATGCAGTGAATTTAGGACTACAGATACCTCTTTGTGATCCTGATATAAGTTCCTTTGTATATATATATCCAGAACTTTGTTTGATGAATCATATGATATTCTGTTTATGCTTTTATAAGGAACCTTTGTACTGTTTTCCACAAAATAGCTGCACAATTTACATTCCCACTAGCAGTGTCCCAAGGTTCCAGCTCCCCACATCATGGCCTTAACTTCTTACTTTTTTTGTCTTTATCATACACAAACTAACAGGCATGAGGTGCTGATTTGCATTACCCTGAGGATTAGTGAGGTTGAGAACCTTTTCCTGTGTCTGTTAGCCATATGTATGTCTTGTTCCTGAAATGTCTGTTTAAGTCTTTGCACATTCCTCAATTCATTTATTTACTCTTTAAAAATTTTCATTTGTTTTATATTTGAGTTGTGGTTATTATTTATTTTGAGTATGAGCTCCTTATCTGATATATGGTTTGTAATTTTTCTGTACGTTTTCATCCTACTGACTGTTGAAGAGACTACCCGTTCCTATTTTGTTGTCTTAGAACTTTGGTGAATTTCATTTGAGTAGGTTTCCGTGAATTTACTTGAAGGCTCTTTATTCTGGTCATTAGGGCTATGTATCTGTTTCTATGTCAGTATTGTACAGCTTTGATTCCTCTTGTAATGTGCTTTGAAATCAGGAGGTGAGAAACTTTGATCTTTGCTCTCAAGGTTACTTGGTGTATTTGGAAACCTTGGTGGTTACCATCTGAGCCACGGACTCCCTGGTGGCTCAGATGGTAAAGAATCTGCCTGCAATGTGGGAGACCTGGGTTCAATATCTGAATCAGGAAGATCCACTGGAGAAGAGAATAGCAACCCACTCCAGTATTCTTGCCTGGAAAATTTCATGGACAGAGGAGCCTGATGGGCTACAGTCCATGGCATCACAAGGAGTCAGACATGACTGAGAGACCAGCACACAGAGTGGTTCCATATATATTTTGGATTTGTCTTTTCTGTTTCTATGAGAATGATATTAATATTTTGATTGGTATTGCAGTGAAGTTGTACTTAGCTCTAGGTAGTGTAGAAATGTCAACAATACTAAGTCTCCAGTCTGTGAGCATTCCGATTACTTGTGCCTTGTTTCAATCTTTCAGAACGGTTTGTAGTTTTTAGTGTAGAGGGCATTTCCTTTCTAAACACACTTTGTCTTTGCCCTCCATGGATTTTTCAGAGACAGTGGTGGGAAGGATGGGCTCATGCAGAGATGAAATGTCCCGCCCTCCCTTCTGCACCTGCTCTCTGACTATGTTTATCACAGGTGCACTGG
Source organism: Cephalophus harveyi (assembly GCA_006410635.1). Taxonomy (NCBI): domain Eukaryota; kingdom Metazoa; phylum Chordata; class Mammalia; order Artiodactyla; family Bovidae; genus Cephalophus; species Cephalophus harveyi. The sequence continues at coordinate 46,705 of SJYT01013274.1, read as the reverse complement.
GCCATATGTCCATTACCTGTCTCCTCCAGTGGAACACCTGCTGGGAATTCCTCTAAGATCTGGGTGTTGACATCACTGTTTCAGTGTGCCCAAAGGCTCATGAGTACCTGGGATGTGTGCATGAGCCCAGGAAATACCTACAAATAAATCATCAAATCAGGCCATCCAGATATTCTGCAGAAGCTGCTGAGCTACACTTCACAGGCCTGCAAGCCCTGTGCTTGGCTGGACTTGAGACCAAAGAAAGACCCCAGAGTCAAGGACAGAGATATCAATGGTTTAATAGATGGGATGTCTTACATGTCTGAAGAAAAAGGGTCCTGGAGAGACACCCACTGTGAATAGCAGGTAACAGGCAGATCACAGCAGCACCAGCCTTCTTCACTCTGGGGGGATAGGGAGTCTACCAGTTAAAGGGGGAATAAACAGCAGATTGGCTTATTGGTCACCATTGGTTACCATGGAAACCAGTAGAGGGCCATATCCCTCCTAGTCCCTCAGGCTAAATATTTTCATGGGTCAGAGGTGAATCTATCAATAAACAGCTATCTTGGCATGCCCAGATAATGCAGAGGGAATATCCATGTGAGGGGTGGTGGTGGTGGTTTAGTCACTCAGTCGTGTCTGACTCTTGCAACCCCATGGACTGCAGCCTGCCAGACTCCTCTGTCCTGGGATTCTCCAGGTAAGAATACTGGAGTGGGTTGCCATTTCCTTCTTCAGGGGATCTTCCCGACCCAGGGATCAAACCCATATCTCTTGCCTTGGCAGGCAAATTCTGTATACTTACTGTTACTCAGCTGTGTCTTCTGACTTTATGTGATTCCATGGACTGTACCATTCCAGGCTCCTCTGTCCATAGGATTCTCCAGGCAGGAATGTTGAAGGGGGTTGCCATTTCCTCCTCCAGGGGATCTTCCCAACCCAGGGATCAAACCCATATCTCCTGCATTGGCAGGCAAATTCTTTACCACTGAGCCACCTGGAAAAGCCCTACACCCTCCCTTGTACCAAAGTCCCCTGGTACTCCAAAATCTGTTCTGCTATAATCTATCAGAAGTGGTAGAATATTTGGTGCTGATCTTAAGATCCAATCAATCTTCCCTGGTGGCTCAGATGATAAAGAATTCAACTGCAATGCAGGAGACCTGAGTTCTAGCCTGTATCAGGAAGATCCCCTGCAGGAAGAAATGGCTATCCACTCCAGTATTCTTGCCTGGAGAATTCCATGACAGTAGGGCCTGGCGTGCTACGGTCCATGGGGTGGCAAAGAGTCGAATATGACTCAGTGACTAAGCACACATGCATATATAAATATACGCATGTGTGTGTATAATATGTAAATAGTGGCTGTTGTGCATTGCAGTGTGGTAGCCACTAGCCAGATGTGACTGTTATAATTTCAGGTTGATTAGAAAGAAAGTGAGAACTCTAATTGGCTTGTAAAAGTGAGAAGTTGAAAACTGACTTTTTCAGCATCTCTATCTTTAGGTTTGCAACTGAAATCAGTGTCTTACTGAAGGGCTCTGACTGCACAGAGCACAGATGACTGCCGTCTGCTATCCACAGTGGGGTGTCTCTCCAGGACCCTGGGAGAAAGATCAAGGTGTTGGTTGAGAGCCAGCAGGGCCTCAACTGGAGCAGGAGAAGTGGGTGGATGACTCATTCTAATCACCTTGTTGCTTGTGGTTGTGTTTCTATAGAGTGCATTGTGGAGGGCATCTGCTGCAGTGGTGAAGAAGGGGACATGGGTAGGAGACAACGTTCAGATGGATCTGATGGGAGAGAATTCCTGGAACTTTAGCGTTAAAGCGCCTGCTTGGAGGCTGAGGAAGGTGAACCTGAATCAGGAAAAAGGAAATATGTGCAGAGCTCTGGCTTGTTCCTTTCATGTTTTAATGATATGATAGAGAGACTGTGTCCTTGGACTTGCACTCTGCTCTGTTTATAATCACCTTTTCTAGCTTTGCTCTTCAAACATTATTTTTCCCGTAAGAGCTGCTCTTTCTTGCTTTTGTCATAGACTGATATGGAAGCTTGGACTCTGGTCAGCACATCTGGGGTACTGCACACTGCAGACTATGTTTTCTATTGCATGTTGAACTATGACGACCATATCCTGGTGGGCACAAAACTCTCATTGCCACTTGACACTGGAGACAATGCCCTTGTAGGGCGTGTGAGGAGGTGGGTGAGACATGAACTCTCTCCTCCTGTGCTTTCAGGATTTGAGGCTTCCACTCCTGTTTGTCCTTACTGTGTATTTGTGCACAGGATGCTCTCAGGGGTGGATGAATCACAGCACATGTGTTCTGGGGTGCCTGCCTGGGCTCAGTCTCCTGGAGCTCATCTTGGCTTCCACAGCTCCCCGAGGCTGATGTGCTGAAGCTGCGTCCTTGTGCGAGCGGTCCATGTCGAGGTGTTCCTAGAGACCCTCCATTGCCGCAGGAGTCTAGAGACTGTGGAGTGGCTGCTGGGCTTCTTCACACACTTGCTTTCGCAGCCCTGTTGACCTGGTCTCCTGGAACTGATCAGGCTCAGGGCAGCAGGTTCCGGGGCCACTGCTCCTCTCAGAGCCCACTGCTCCATCAGCCTGTCCTTTCTCTCCTGACTCCTGTCCTTCCCCGTCCTGTGTCCTTTGCTTACATCTTCCTAGGTCCCATCCCTCCCGATTTTCCAAGTCTCAGTACAAACCTGGCAGCTACCATGTGTTTATGGACGATCGTTGTCACATCATAATGGCTAAATGAAATGGATGTGTTTGCCTTTGTCCTCTCTAAGGGGCTGGGAAACTTCAGATGTTGCTATGAGCATTAAGTATCTGCCAGGTAACTAAGATCACCACAGGCAAAATGACACTGTTATGTGGAATTTTCATCCTTCCCTCCCCCATGGCTCAACACACCTTCAGCCCCACGCCAGGTCTTCCCTGGGAGGGATGGGTTGGTTAGTTAAACTATGGACTGACTGGTGGCCATACACCATGATCCTTCCTCCAATGTGCCCAGGTTGGATCCTTCCCCTTTGACTGTAAAATGAGTGGGTCGGACCCATCCCCAGGTCCTCTCCAGCTCTAATTCTGCCTGATCTGAGAGCCGTGATTGGAGACAGTGGCCACACACTGGCTCTAGAGCCTGTCTCTTATACACATCTAATCTCTTGAGCCCCTTCTGGAAAAGCCCTTATCAGGTTATTCTTTCCTCTCCCACAGCTGTCAAGGTGCCAGGAATTGATTTGTGGGTGCATCCTGACCCCAGACTAAGCGATGTCATTTTTATGTCTTTATTCTCTATGCTTTTAGTTTTTACTTTTCAGTGGGCCTGATGACCTATGTGGTCCTACTTCTGCTGACTCCAAAAATGCTGAGTCTGCTGTTTGACTTTCTCAAGACAACGACTTCCTGTCCTGGGCTCACAGATAAGCTGCATTCCACAATCGATCTAATTGCTGGGTCTGCGGAGTGCCCCCCTGCTCTTATCAGTGGCAGGCTTCCCACGGTGGGCTTCTCCACTTCAGGGAAAGGACTTTCTCCAAGCCTGCGTCCACCTTCATCAACAGCAATCATATGTGATGCCTCTTCTCAATCTGATGGCATCTAACAATTCTAAAATGGACTGGTGTAACACTCGGTACCTTAACTATGGACATAATGTGATTTTAAACCTTGGTTATACATCGTCTTGGTTTAATGACTATTTTGCTGCACAGAAGAAGACAAATGAGTCTAGGTCTGGTGGTTTTTTTACTGGATGTTTATCAAATATGGGATGAGGCCATATGGCTAACTCCTGAAAAGGGACACCTAATGTCTAGTGCCCCCATATGCTGGGAGCAAATAGAGCCATCCCCAGAAGTTAGCCAACAGCTTAGTTATGATGGCTGGAAACAATTGGGATTTTTGCCTCAAGAAGCAATGTAATCATTCCTGTGTCTTCTAATCCCAGTTCAGGTTCTCCTTTTGACTGGCCAGACACTGACTGGGACTAGATCCCTAAGTTACACTGGCTTGCTCCAAATGGCGCCTACTGGATATGTGGCTCTTATTTATGGATGTGGCTTCCCCTCCAGATGGACAGGGAGTTGCACCCTAGATCTCCCTGGTAGCTCAGTTGGTAAAGAATCTGCCTGCAGTGTAGGAGACCTGGGTTCCATCCCTGGGTCAGGAAGATCCTCTGGAGGAGAAAATGGCAAACCAATCCAGTATTCTTGCCTAGAAAAATCCCATGGACAGAGGAACCTGGCAGGCTACAGTCCATGGGGTTGCAAGAGTCAGACATGACTTAGCAACGAAACCACCACAAGCCCCTAGGTCAAGCTTGTACTCATGGCTTCATATTTTCAGAACCTCCAGAGAAGCCTGCTAATTTGCCACACCTTAGAGCTCATTGGACAAGGTCTGTATTTCACTGGTATGGTTATTTGGCTGTAACATTTTTTCCCTCTCTGGGAACTCTAGACCTTATGCTATGAGTTGATGCTGTGACTAACTCTACTCAACAGGCTTTACAAGATTCTCAAAAAGCTATTTCAGCCCTAAATGCCAAACAAATACAAATTAGAAAGGTGGTTTTACAAAACAGATTGGCCTTAGATATCCTAACCAGCTGCACAAGGAGGAACTTGTGCCATTATTCAGACCCAATGTTGTGCATATATACCTGATATGAGCACGAATGTTACTCACTTTACTAAACTAAGGAACAAGATGATTCAGGCTGTGATACTCCTAAGGTCACGTTGGGAGACATTAACTAGTTTCCACATTAATTAATGGAAAATTATCTTAATTTTAATAACTATAATTGTTCTGTTTTTACTGTTTGCTCCCTGCATCTGTAACAGTGTAGCTGGATTTGTTTCTAGCCACATGAAGGCTTTTAAGCTTTTGGTTGTTCAAACTCTTATGAGTGCCACCACTTCCTCCAACTCTTACTTGGGGCCCTTGGATCAGAGACCTTCTATATGAGGGTAAGGACTATATTCTGCCTCAACAATTTGGGGTCTAGCTACACCATCTTATAATGATGGGCAGAATCTGGATCTCTGGAGCTGCTAACACCTCCAGGCACAGACATAGATGCAGGGATCCCCTTGCTCCATGACTAAGGTTCTCATGACTGAGTGATAAGTGCAGGTCAGGGGTCCAGAGCAGCCACATCGGGACCCCTAGGTTCTCAGTTTGCCTTTTACTTAGGAGGTCAAGAGCTGAGAACACAGACCCTTGCACCCTCTCAGGTGACCAAAGGGTACATGAACTGAACCTGGGCTATGTTGAATGCATAAGAGGGAATGCAAAGACAGTGTGCAGTGGTGATGAGACTTTTTGCAAAAAGAAAATTGACAGGTTTATTGTTTAAGAGGAAATATCTCCTGAGAAAATATACAGACAGGCAGATTCACAATCATACTATGTGAGTTCCACACATGTCCACCTCCAAACACCCTCATTCACACAATCCCAACCATCTAAATGATGCAGGTTTTTATGGAGGCACTAGAATGTGGGGCCATCACTATTTCCTGGGAAATCAATCTCTAGCTCTCTACTCCTAGCCCTCATCCCCTGTAGGGACTCAGGATCAGAGTCCAACCAGAGCTGGCAAGAGAGCCCCACCTTCATCAATTAGATTGTTCCTCAGCAGAGGAATTATCCCTGCATACTGATGGTATTCATAGGCTGTTCCATGCACCTGTCACTAGAGAGGAAGTGTAGTGTGGAAAGGTGTCAGCATCTTGTGCTCTGTGCCCTGAATCTTATGTTGTGTGATTTTTGTCCTCAGAAAACAGAAACTCTCTATGTCAATGGCCCCAAAAGAAAACAGAGAGTACCCCTGTTGAAAAGGGACAAGGCCTCAGACTCTTCATTTAAACTGGAGAGAATAACTTGTAGCAAATACCAATCAGATTAATCCCCAGTTCACAATTACCTTTTTGAGAGAGGCCCCAACGATTGAGGCGAGCCTCAAGTAATGATGTGTAAGATCCTTGTACACCAACCCTAACCTCCTCGTCACCTCCTGGGGGTGGACAGCTGATCAACACTGGACCAAGTGTGGAAATGTGAATGGAGAGACAGAAGCTGGTGAAGCTCTTTTTTATTGGTCAATGTCATATCCTCCAGCTTCCGAGATATCTGGGGACCACTGCCCAAGTGGATCGCTGCTGCCTATGTGTCATGGAGGCAGAGATGGGGGAGAGGTTCGTGGCTGCTTTGAGGCCTGGACCTGGCTAGTGGGCACCTGGGCTGAGGGCCCCGGAGCTCTGTGGGGCACAGTCCTCAAACTGTCCTGGGCCTCCATCTCTCTCACCTGCCCTGAGGCCTGAGGGCCTGGATAGTGCGTGGAGAAGGCCTCTGTCCGACTGTCACTGCATTCTTGCCGAGACTGCTTCCAGGTTGCCCATTGGTGGAGCATGACCTCTAATCCCTGGGCTACTGAAGCTCAATCGTGTCCGACTCTTTGTGACTCCATGGACTATAGAGTCCATGGAATTCTACAGGCCAGACTACTAAAGTTCGGAGTTGTTCCCTTCTCCAGGGGATCTTCCCAACCTAGGGATTGAACCCAGGTCTCCCACACTGCAGGCAGATTCTTTACCAGCTGAGCCACCAGGGAAGCCCTGGGTTGAGGGTCTTGCTAAAGGTCTTGCAATATTGACTGTCCGCCTGCCCCACCACATTACAATTTCCACCCATTTCTACTATTTCTGAGTCTCTAGACTTCCCTAGATGAAACAAAGTATAGAATTTAATCTTCTTATAAACAAAGTTAAGTTTCTCATGTCTAATACATCCACTTGTATTCTTTTTTGGAGTCTTATAAATTCTTCTCCTCACAAAACTAATGTTTTTGTCATGCGTTGTAAGTATACAATCTCTCTGTATCTTTAAAAAATTGTTTAAAATTGTTTCAAATTATTTTTGTCTGTGCTGGGTCTTCATTCCCATGCTTGGCTTCTCTCTAGTTTTGTTGAGCAGGGGCTACTTTCTTGTTGTGGAGCACAGGCTCCAGGCACACAGGCTTCAGTAGTTGCAATTTGCAGGCTCTAGAGCTCTGGGTCAGCAGCTGTGGTGCAGAGGCTTAGATGCTCAGTGGCATGTGGGATCTCCCCAGACCAAGGATCCAACCCATGTCCCCTGCATTGACAGGCAGCTTCTTAGCCACTGGGCCACAGAGGAAGTCCCCATCATTGTATTTTTATTGCAGTTACTTTTACTTATATCACAAAGACATTTATTTTATTTTCAAAAATATCAGTAATTTAAATATTTTTGTTATTTTGTCGATGAGAAGGAAAAGGGGGAAGGATACTATGACTAATATTCCTCTTAAGGGCTAAAAATTCCTTTAAAAATGTTTTACTAAATAGGAAAATGTCTATAGGTGTTTCAAGACAAACTTTTCTATTAAACAATTTTGAATATTTCTAAAGATATATGTCAAAATGGACTAATTAGTTTTTAGGCTAATGATACAAATTTTCTCCCATAAATGATATAAAGTAGAAATATCCTGATACAATCGTATATTAAACTGAGTATTTTGTAAAGCACAAGTGGTAATTTATGTCTCAAGAAGCTTAGGATGTTTTAGAAGTGATAATGATGGTATATCAATGATTAAGTCATTTTAACAGATTTCACTTACAACGTGTCTATTCATCAGATAATGAACTTGTAGTTGTTTGCTGAGAAAAGAGGGGCATGTTCAATTAACCTTAGTGAAAGAACATTAAAAGAACTTGTGATTAAATTTGTTATGTCCTATGAATGATTTCAATGGTGGAGAATTAACTGAGTTTTAATACAGCTCCAATATGCCTAGTAGATTTGTATTTCTTGACCAAGTAACATCCTGGGTTTTTTGAAAATTTTCCTAAGTTGATTCAAGAACTGTTTATAAAAGTTGGTGAATATTTATAATAATTGAACAGGATAAATTATGTGAGAACGATGAAATAGGTCAAACTTAGAAACAGGTCCACATATCATCACGGTAGAGAAGCAACTGGCACACTTTCTAAAGTAGATGCTCAAAGAATTAGGAGATCAAGAAAAAATGTCTGGGATAAATTGGGAGATTGGGATTGACACTTACACACTATTATATACAAAGTAGATAACTGATAAGGGTCTACTATATAACACAGGGAACTCTAACCTGGGTGCTGTGCTTAGTCACTCAGCTGTGTCCAACTCTCTGTGACCTGATGACTGTAGTCTGCCAGGCTCCTCTCTCTATAATGCCCTATATTGGAGAAGAGTCTAAAAATGAGCATATATATATATATATATATAGCTGATTCACTTTGCCATGCAGCAGATACCAGCAAAACATTGTAAAGCAACTATATACAAATTAGTTTTAAAATTGTCTGTAGTTTAGACAAACTGCGGGGACTGTTTAGGCCCTTGTGGTAAAGTCCTAGTTCTTCCTTATTAATACTTGATTGAAAGGCAAAAATGAACAAAAGAAAATCTGTTGATCTGATGGACAGGCACTGCTGATCATTTTGCACTGTGGTTTAACATGAGGAACCTCTGAATTAATGAAGTAGTAAAAATAATCCCTCAGCATTCTCCATAAGACCTTTTCATTGCTACATACTTTACAATTCTATGTTTTAATGAGGAACTAATACAACAATGACAACAGATCACAGCTTCTGTTTTGCTCTATGTGGTGTTTTGCTCTATGATAATTAGAGTATATATTATAATGACTGTTCTTGTGACGGGAACAGTGTGAGGGATTAGATATAACATTGAGTCATGCCAGACATCCTCTGTCAGCTTGGGATCCCACTGAGACACCCAGACCCATGAACACATACAGATAATGTGCTTACTCCTATTTGCAAGCATATTAGTCAGGGTAAAGTTGAAGAAAGCTTATTAAAATACAGTTTGTTGTTGTTATCACTAAGTATATGTCTGACTCTTTGTGACTCCATGGACTGCAGCACTCCCAGGCTTCCTAGTCCTTCACTGATTATGGTATTAAGACCATAATTAAATCCATTAGTGAGTACCTGGCATCACTTATTTCTCATTGAAAATATTTCCTGCATATTACAATTTGCTGGATGTGAGAGTTTGAAAAAGTCTTGGTCTTACTTTCAAATCTAGAACAAATTAGTTACTGTGTGACACCATGGTTGTTGTTCAGTAGCTGTCATGTCCAACTATTTGCCACCTCATGGATTGCAGCGCTCTAGGCTTCCCTAGAACTACAAGGAGATCCAACCAGTCCATTCTGAAGGAGATCAGCCCTGGGATTTCTTTGGAAGGAATGATGCTAAAGCTGAAGCTCCAGTACTTTGGCCACCTCATGCGAAGAGTTGACTCATTGGGTAAGACTCTGATGCTGGGAGGGATTGGGGGCAGGAGGAGAAGGGGACGACCGAGGATGAGATGGCTGGATGGCATCACGGACTCGATGGACGTGAGTCTGAGTGAACTCCGGGAGTTGGTGATGGACAGGGAGGCCTGGCGTGCTGCGATTCATGGGGTCGCAAAGAACCGGACACGACTGAGCAACTGAACTGAACTGAACTGAGGCTTCCCTGTTCTTCACTATCTCCTGGAGTTTGTTCAAATTCATGTCCATTGAGTTGGTGATGCTATCTAACCATCTCATCCTTTGCTTCCCTCTTCTCCTTTTTGCAGCATCTTTCCCAGCATCAGGGACTTTTTCAGTGAGTCTGATCTCCACATCAGGAGGCTAAAATATTGGAACTTCAGCTTCAGCTTCAGTCATTCCAGTGAGTATTCACTGTTGATTTCCTTTAGGACTGACTGGCTTGATCCCCTTGCAGTCCGACGGACTCTCAAGTCTTCTTCAGCATCACAATTCAAAAGCATCAATTGTTTGGTGCTCAGCCTTCTTTATGGTCCAACACTTACACTCTTATGGTCCAACTTGCCACATGTGACTAGTGGAAAAACCAGAGCTTTGACTGTAGGGACTTCTGTCAGCAAAGTGATGTCTCTGCTCTTTAATAGGCTGTCTGGGTTTGTCATAGCTTTCCTTCCAAGGAACAAGTGTCTTTTAATTTATTTAAAATTTCATAACTTTTATTTTTTTAATTTTTAACTGAAGGATAATCGCTTTACAGAATTTTGTGGTTTTCTGTCATACATCAACAAGAATCAGCCATAGGTACACCCATGTCCCCTCCCTCCTGGACCTCCCTCCCATCTCCCTCCCCATCGAACCCTTCAGCCTGTCGCTGAGCCTCTGTTGGAGTTCCCTGAGTCACACAGCAAATTCCCATTGGCTATCTGTTTTACATACGGTATTGTAAGTTTCTATGTTACTCTCTCCATACATCTCCCCTTCTCCCTCCCCTCCTTCCACTGTGTCCATAGGTCTGTTCTCTATGTCTGTTTCTCCATTGCTGCCCTGAAAATTAATTCATCAGTACCATCTTTCTAGATTCCATGTATATGCGTCAGTATACGATATTTGGAGAAGGCAATGGCATCCCACTCCAGTACTCTTGCCTGGAAAATCCCATGGACCGAGGAGCCTGGTAGGCTGCAGTCCATGGGGTCGCTGAGGGTCGGACACAACCGAGCGACTTCACTTTCATGTAATGGAGAAGGAAATGGCAACCCACTCCAGTGTTCTTGCCTGGAGAATCCCAGGGACGGGGGAGCCTGGTGCGCTGCCGTCTATGGGGTTGCACAGAGTTGGACATGACTGAAGCGACTTAGCAGTAGCAGCAGCATACGATGTTTATGTTTCTGTTTCTGACTTACTTCACTCCATATAATAGGCTCTAGTTTCATCCACCTCATCAGAACAGATTCAAATGTGTTCCTTTTTATAGCCGAGTCATATTCTGTTGCATACATGTGCCACAGCTTCTTTGTCCATTCATTCATCTGTCGATGGACATCTAGATTGCTTCCATGTTCTAGCTATTGTAAGTAGTGCTGCAGTGAACATTGGGGTACATGTGTCTTTTTAAGTTTTTATTTCCTCAGGGCATATGCCTAGGAGTGGGATTGGTGGGTCATATGATGCTTTTTATTTATTCCTAGCTTTTTAAGGAGTCTTCACACAGCTTCCCTGGTGGCTCAGAGGTTAAAGTGTCTGCCTCCAATGTGGGAGACCCGGGTTCGATCCCTAGGTCGGGAAGATCTCCTGGAGAAGGAAATGGTAACCCACTCCAGTATTCTTGCCTAGAGAATCCCATGGACAGAGAAGCCTGGTAGGCTACAGTCCACGGGGTTGCAAAGAGTCGGACACGATTGAGTGACTTCACATACTGTCTTCCATAGTGGCTGCATCAGTTTACATTCCCACCAGCAATGCAAGAGTCTTCCCTTTTCTCCACACCCTCTCCAGCATTTATTGTTTGTAGACTTTTTGATGATGGCCATTCTGACTGGTGTGAGGTGGTATCTCGTTGTAGTTTTGATTTGCATTTCTCTAATAACTAGTGATGTTGCACCTCTTTTCACGTGCTTGTTAGCCATCTGTATGTCTTCTTTGGAGAAATGTCTCTTCAGGTCCCTTTCCTGTGAAAGGTTGTTGCTGAACCACGAAAAGACACCGGGATTCTTGGCCCCAGGAGGAGAAGAATTCAATCTGGGGCCAGAGACGAGGCTTGATAGCTCAGACCTTTTGTGTAATAAAGTTTTATTAAAGTATAAAGGAGATAGAGAAGCTTCTGACATAGGCATCAGAAGGGGGTAGAAAGAGTACCCTGCTGTTAGTCTTCAGCTGGATGTTATATAGTCATTAGCAGTCTGTTAATGAAAGAAAGGAATGTCTTAAAACTCAGAACGGCACCAGGCCAAAATACAGAAGATGTATTTTGGGATAATCTTGGTACCAGATGAGTCATCAGGGGCCATAAAAAAATTGACTTGAATCTTGTAGAAGGGCAGATTACCATACAAATAGTTTCATTTACATAGATTAGGGGAACAATACCTGAGTATAACATAATGGTTTGTCAAGTAGGTTCTGAGCCATTAGGCAGAACCGACTTGAAGACAGAGTCTGGGGTAAATGCATAGTGCATGTTAATGCACTTATAGCTTAAGACAAACATTTCCATAAGAAAAATGCATTGGTTAACTCAAGGTTTGAGAATAGTTAACTTCAGGTGAAACCACGTGAATGTAAACTGATGCAGCCACTATGGAAGACAATATGTGAAGTCACTCAATCGTGTCCGACTCTTTGCAACCCCGTGGACTGTAGCCTACCAGGCTTCTCTGTCCATGGGATTCTCTAGGCAAGAATACTGGAGTGGGTTACCATTTCCTTCTCCAGGAGATCTTCCCGACCCAGGGATCGAACCCGGGTCTCCCACATTGGAGGCAGACACTTTAACCTCTGAGCCACCAGGGAAGCTGTGTCATTATGGCAGCACAGTATTTTAAGAGAAACCTCCTTTTAAATTTGTACAGAGAAGGGAAAAGAATATCGCTAGTTTGTTTCCTCCTGCCGCTTAAGAGAGATAAAAATGTCTGACACTTGCAGCCTATTTCCTCCGTTTGGAGACCCCTGGCCTTCCTGCCTGTTACCCTCTCACCTACTTTTTGATTGGGTTGTTTGCTTCTCTGGTATTGAGTTGTATGAGCTGCTTGTATATTTTGGAAATTAATTCTTTATCCATTGTTTTCTTTGTTATTATTTTCTCCCATTCTGAGGGTTGTCTTTTCACCTAGTTTGTAGTTTCCTTTGCTGTGCAAAAACTTTTAAGCTTAACTAGGTCCCACTTGTTTATTTTTAATTTTTTTCCCCATTACTCTAGAAAGTGGGTAAAATTTCATTACTTTTAACTGTAGTCATCATCCCAGTCATTTTGGAGCCCAAGAAAATAAAATCTGCAACTGTTTCCACTTTTCCCCAATCTATTTGCCATGAAGTGACGGGACTGGATGCCATGGTCTTAGTTTTTAGAATGTTGAGTTTAAGTCAGCTTTTTTACTCTCCTCTTTCACCCTCAAGAGGCTCTTTAGTTCCTCTTCACTTTCTGCTGTTAGGGTGGTATCATCTGCATATCTGAGGTGGTTGATATTTCTCCTGGTAATCTTGAATCCAGCTTGTGATTCATCCAGTCCAGCATTTCACATGATGTACTTTGCATATACATTAAATAAACGGAGTGACAATATACAGCCTTGATGTACTCCTTTCCCAATTTGGTACCAGTCTATTGTTCCATGTAAGGTTCTAACTGTTGCTTCTTGATCTGCATACAGGTTTCTAAGGAGACAGGTAAGATGGTCTGGTATTCCCATTTCTTTAGGAATTTCCCACAGTTTGTTGTGATCCACATAGTCACAGCTTTTAGTGTAGTCAATGAAGCATAAATATATGTTTTTCTGGAATTCCTTTGCTTTCTCTATGATCCAAGGAATTTTGGCAATTTGATCTCTGGTTCCTCTGCCTTTTCTAAACCCAGTTTATACATCTGGAAGTTCTTGGTGAGAGATCGGGCGTGTCCCAACGGAAAGTCGGGTGTGTCCCAACAGAAAGTCAGGCGTGTCCCAACGGAGAGTCCCGCAGAAAGTCCTGGAGCCTGGCTGAGGCCCAATCAGGAACTGGGGGCGGATCAACCTTCTGAAGACTGGCGTCATGACCTGGCCCAATCAGAAACTGACACGGGGCCCTCAAATACCAATCCCCGTCGCAGCCCGTACAAACTACCCAATAGAAGAGAAAACTGGTTAACGCGCGAACTCTGGATATAAAACCCCAGCCCTACCCCTCACTCTTTGCAGACTCCCTTCCCCGCTTGCCCACTTTGGGGAGCTCTGCCCGAGAGCGATCGCCCAATAAAGGCTTCTACCAACGGTCCTTAGAGGTGGCTCTTTCTTCCTGTGGCGATCTAACACTTGGCTCAAGTACTGCTGAAGCCCCACTTAAAGGATTTTGAACAGAACCTTACTAGCATGCACAATGAGCACATTTACAGTGCAGTATGGTATAGTATGGTAGTTTGAACATTTTTGGTATAGCCCTTCTTTGGAATTGGAATGAAAGCTGACCTTTCCCCAGTGCATTTAAACGGTGTGACACTGTACAAACTATTTAATTTTTTAATGCATGATTATTTTATATGTAAAATTGAATTAACCATGTCATATACTTTCAAAAATATTTTGATTACTACATGATAAACTGTATGAACGCCAATTATACTTGCAGTTTGTATTAGAGGCTCACTGTAGTGGAGCTAGCTAGTAGTTGTAATCAGTTCAGTTCAGTCGCTCAGTCGTGTCCAACTCTTTGCGACCCCATGAATCACAGCACGTCAGGCCTCCCTGTTCATCACCATCTCTCTGAGTTCACTCAGACTCACATCCATCGAGTCAGTGATGCCATCCAGCCATCTCATCCTCTGTCGTTCCCTTCTCCTCCTGCCCCCAATCCCTCCCAGCATCAGGGTCTTTTCCAATGGGTCAACTCTTCGCATGAGGTGGCCAAAGTACTAGAGTTCCAGCTTTAGCATCATTCCTTCCAAAGAAATCCCAGGGTTGATCTCCTTCAGAATGGACTGGTTGGATCTCCTTGCAGTCCAAGGGACTCTCAAGAGTCTTCTCCAACACCACAGTTCAAAAGCATCAATTTAGCCTAAAAAAATAAAGTCTGGCACTGTTTCCACTGTTTCCCCATCTATTTCCCATGAAGTGATGGGACCAGATGCCATGATCTTCGTTTTCTGAATGTTGAGCTTTAAGCCAACTTTTTCGCTCTCCTCTTTCACTTTCATCAAGAGGCTTTTTAGTTCCTCTTCACTTTCTGCCATAAGGGTGGTGTCATCTGCATATCTGAGGTTATTGATATTTCTCCTGGCAATCTTGATTCCAGCTTGTGTTTCTTCCAGTCCAGCATTTCTCATGATGTACTCTGCATATAAGTTAAATAAGCAGGGTGACAATACACAGCCTTGACGTACGCCTTTTCCTATTTGGAACCAGTCTGTTGTTCCATGTCCAGTTCTAACTGTTGCTTCCGGACCTGCATACAGATTTCTCAAGAGGCAGGTCAGGTGGTCTGGTATTCCCATCTCTTTCAGAATTTTCCACAGTTTATTGTGATCCACACAGTCAAAGGCTTTGGTATTGTCAATAAGGCAGAAGTAGTTGTTTTTCTGGAACTCTCTTGCTTTTTCCATGATGATGTGCTAGTCCTTTGTAACGTGTGCGGCACATGCAAGTCACATACTCGTAGTTGTGTGTGAGAAACGAAGCACCTAGATTAAATGGATAGTATCTTTTGAATTCTGGAACCTTTTTATGAGGACATAAAAATTTTAGAAAAGTGTTGAGTGGATGTGTGTAAGAAAAAATATCGAGAAAAATTGCACTGGTGGCCAAGAGATTGGGATTCACAATCAGCCTTTGTCTTTTTCTTGCCTTATTGCACTGGCTTGAACCATCAATACAAGGTTTATTTGTTTTTTATTCCAAATTTGGCCACCTGATGTGAAAAACTGACTCCATGGAAAAGACTCTGATGCTGGGAAAGACTGAAGGCAGGAGGAGAAGGGGACGACAGAGGATGAGATGGTTGGATGGCATCACCGACTCAATGGATGTGAGTTTGAGCAAGCTCGGGGAGTTGGTGATGGACAGGGAGGCCTGGCATGTGGCAGTCCATGGGGGTCACAAAGAGTTAGAAATGACTCAGTGACTGAACTGAACTTAATCCAAATTTGCTACCACGAGTTCTCCTTGGGTACTTCTTTCTGAGCCTATGGGATATAATTTTGTTTTACATGTCTTAGTTAATATTTTTATTTATTAACTTAATTTTTCTAGTTTTATCGAGATGTACCTAATACATGACAGAAATTTAAAGCGTACAAAGTGATTTGATATATCTATATATAGTGAAATGATTGCTACAATTACTTAACATCCATCACCTGACATAGTTACAAAATTTTTTCCTTGTGATGAGAACATGTAAGATGTAGTCTATTCAGTTCAGTTGCTCAGTTGTGTCCGACTCTTTCTGACCCCATGAATTGCAGCACGCCAGGCCTCCCTGTCCATCACCAGCTCCCGGAGTTCACCCAAACCCACGTCCATCGAGCCAGTGATGCCATCCAGCATCTCATCCTCTGTCATCCCCTTCTCCTCCCCCAATCCCTCCTGGCATCAGTCTTTTCCAATGAGTCAACTCTTCACATGAGGTGGCCAACGTTAGCAACCTTTGAATATACATAACAGTATCGCTAACTGCAGTCACCATGTTACACATTATGTCCCAGGGCTTATTTGTCTTACTGCTGGAAGCCTGTGCCTTTTGCCCACCCCAACCCCAGCTCCCTCACCCTTCACCCTCACCTCCAGTGCCCCCACCCTCTATCCCTTGCCCCTGGAAGCCACAAATATCTAATGCCGTGAGTCTGAGTTTTTTAGATTCTACTTATAAGTGAGATCAGATAATATTTGTCTTTGTCTGGCTGACTTATTCACTTCCAATAAAATGTTGAAGAGAAGTGATGAGAATAAAAATCCCCTTCCTGTTCTTGACCTTAGGGACATCTTCAGTCTCTCAGCTTTCATTATGCACAGATGACTTTTTACCAGGTTAAGGGAGTTCCCTCTGATTCCTAGTTCGTTAAGAGTTGTTTCTTTTTTTCCCCTAAAATCAGGGATGAATATTAGGTCTTGTCCAAAATCAATTTCTGCATTCACTAGAATGATCAAACAGTTTAATTTTTTGCTTATGAATGTGGTAAATTATACTGATTGCTTTTGAAATGTAAACAGTGTTAATTTTCTCTGAGAGAAAACATACTTGATTGCAGTGTACTAATACTTTTATTGTCAAAGAAAGCAGAGGATGTTCCTGAGTACTCTTGGCTGGTTAACAGTGGTCACCAAGGGTATTGCCTAAAGCCATAGGCCAGTTTTAAATGGGATTCCTCCTTCTGAGTCATCTGAATTCCTCTGTTAAAAAGAGACTACAGAGAGAGAGAGAGAAACCGTGGAAGGAAGACAGAGGCAAATAAGACATCTGAGACGCTTCCATCTTCTGAGGAATATGTTCTGAAGGGGGTGTTCCCAATCTGAGTTCAGCCCTGAGGATGTAGCTCTGGCGGCGAGATGGCCAAGGACGAGAGCAGCATCGATGAGGAGGGCGGAGGAGGGCGTGTGGCTTCAGGCGGGACGATGGCCCTTGCGGTCCTTGAAGCAGCTGGTCCCCCCTGTCTTGGAAGAGCCCTCACTTCCTTCCTCCGTATCCCGGGCTCTGTTCTGTCTCCTGCCTCCGGGGCAGCTGCTCCTCAGCCTCCTTTGCTGGCCCCGTATTTCTGATTATCAGAGTCATCCAGGACTTAGTCAAAGGCCTTCCTCTCCCTCTGAGGCCACTCCTCGGGTAATTTCTTCCCATCTCACGGCTGTAAGTACTTGAGGTATTTGAACAAAATTCAAACTCTTTGTCATGACCTCCAATATTCAACCAGGTTGGGCACCAACTGCCTCCAGGCTATACTTACCTCCCTTTCCCCCTAGTCCAACACACTTACGATCCCTTCAGCATATCAGACATGTTCTCATATCAGGATCTTGATTTATTTATTAAAGGATCTGCCCTTCCCTTTTCTTGGAATGTGTTTTTCCCGATCTTGTCATGGCCCACTCCCTAATTTTATTCAATTCTCAGCTCAAATACCTGAAACAAGCCTTCCTCAACCCCTGAACTTCCTTACTTGAAATAGCTGTTCCAACCTGCGACCCTGCCGCCTGACCCTACTTTTCCTGTCACAGGCCTTCCTGTCCCCGCATATTAAAGCCAGCGCTGTAAGTCCACCATCCATCTCACGCACAATGAAGCAACAGCGAGGAAAGCAGCGCTGCTGCCGTTTTTCCTTTTGACTCACTGTGTACTCAAAAAACATTTGTTTGGTGAAGAAACAACAAATGTTTGCTGCCACTTTATGCATTAGATTTTACAGATCATTTCCACTCAATGTATGGATTTTTCCCCATATATTTCTCTTGCGATTGTGTTACCTACATTTAGATGGCAAGGTTTTCTATTAATTTATTCACAAAGCTTAAACTTGCTTTTCTGAAGGATAGCGAACACAAAAGAACAAGAATCTTATAAAATTTGGTTTTCTGTCTCTTGCACAAAATATTTATGCTTTCTAAATCTAATGAGATGAGTTATTGATTAAATGCCGTTTTTGCTTCTCAAGTCTTAAAAATCCTTAAATTTTTTTTTCAGTTTCTCTCTTTAGTTTGTGAGTGCATTAAAGGCATAGACTGTGAATTATTCATTCTTTTAGTCCCAGGGCCAGACTTAGAGCCTGGTGAATAGAAGGTTTATAATAGATGTTCCCTGAAAACGACAGAGGAACAATTCAGGGAAATACAAGAATTTAAGTACAGATTTATGTCTTTCTTCTGTAAAAATTGCCAAGGTTTCATAAAAGTTTGTGATTCCCTATCTTTTTAATTAGTTGTCTTTTGTGTCCCAAACTTGATCTTAATTTAATTTCTCAAAACTGTCCCAACCTGCACTTAAATCTATTTCTAACCAACCAACTTCCCCATTACTCACTGCAGGTGGAGTGATATTTTAGAATGAACACACCTCTGTAGGATCTATAAGACAGAAGTAATAGAAGTCCAGGACAGGTCCACAGGGATGAGGCACAATTCAAACCAAATGAGCAAGATCTGACCATCATGGTTCTTATTCCATCAAATATGGGCTCGATGGAATCGCAGTAAAGAGAGAAACTTATATCTCTGCCTAACTGATGTTTCTGCACCCTAGAAGATTCTGGCATGATGGTTTAGTAGGCAAGACAGCCTTTATTCCTTAAAATTAAATTTAAATAGTGCTTTATTTCTTCCTAGAGTGACAGTCACTGTAAAATGTTAAAATGATATTATTAATATCATAGTATTCATAGATACAGTATTAATCACTCTACCCCATGAAACAACAGCACGATTTTGGTTACAGGCTGCTGTATAACAAACCCCAAATGTAAGGGGCTTAAAAGAATAGTAGTCATTTCATTGTTGTGTCTCAGAGTTCTAGGAGTTGACTGAAGGCAATTTTCACTTAGAGCCGTGAAACGTGATGACATTTTTGCCATCAGTGTTGAGGCTGGGATCAGCTGGAGTCTCACTCCCTCACGTGGCGGGTGCCTGGCAGGGAGACTCAGAGGCTTGTTGGCTGGAACACCGGGACACCTCTGCTCGTCTCTGTCTGACTCTCTGTGGTCTCTCCAGCAGGGCGACCTCAGAGTAGAGGGACTTCTTCCATGCTAATTCAGGCCCCGGAGGTGTAGTCTTGAGACAGCACTATAGGAAAGTGTACAAGGTTTTCTAAGAGCCTCGGGGATCACACAGCACCACTCTGGGATCCTCGGTTGGTCAAAGCCAGCCCCACCGTCCTCCAGGCTCGGAGAGGGCCTCAGATGCCACCTCTTGATGAGGAAGTGGCCAGCCCTTCACGAGCACATGGGGCAGAAATGTTGTCGCGTCCATTCTTGGAAAACATAACCTGCCACGGCCACTGTTAATATTTTGCTCACTATCCTACCAGGCATCTCTTTCTGCATATTCTGTTTTACGTAAGTGGATTTTAATGATACACGCCTTATTTGTTCTTATTAGATCACTTGTTACAATGCAGGCTAGTAACATGTCTTGTCACACAGTGAGTTAGCAGCAGACTTGGGCCAGATCCAAAGCTTCTTCTGTCCTAGAGGACAAATCTAGGTCTCATGCTGGTCCACGTGGAATAAAGAAAGCAGAGGTCAAGTGACGGTTCCTGTTGGAGCCATGGGATAGGGTGGATTTTGAGGTACTTGAGGAAGGATGTTAAGAGGATGCTTGGTAACCCACAGAGAAGCAGGTGGGTTTTACACCTGCTTTTTAGTAATGTAGTTTTAGCAAACACCCTCTTCCAACAACACAAGAGAAGAGTCTACACGTGGACATCACCAGATGGTCAACACCTAGGGAATGGCAAGCCACTTCAGTATTCTTGCCTTGAGAACCCCATGAACAGTATGAACAGGCAAAATGATAGGATATCAAAAGAGGAACTCCCCAGGTCATTAGGTGCCCAATATGCTACTGGAGATCAGTGGAGCAATAAGTCCAGAAAGAATGAAGGGATGGAGCCAAAGCGAAAACAATACCCAGTTGTGCATGTGACTGGTGATAGAAGCAAGATCCGATGCTGTAAAGAGCAATACTGCATAGGAACCTGGAATGTCAGGTCCATGAATCAAGGCAAATTGGAAGTGGTCAAACAAGAGATGACAAGGGTGAACGTCGACATTCTAGGAATCAGCGAACTAAAATGGACTGGAATGGGTGAATTTAACTCAGATGACCATTATATCTACTACTGCGGGCAGGAATCCCTCAGAAGAAATGGAGTAGCCATCATGGTCAACAAAAGAGTCCGAAATGCAGTACTTGGATGCAATCTCAAAAACGACAGAATGATCTCTGTTCGTCTCCAAGGAAAACCATTCAATATCACAGTTATCCAAGTCTATGCCCCAACCAGTAATGCTGAAGAAGCTGAAGTTGAACGGTTTTATGAAGACCTACAAGATCTTTTAGAACTAACACCCAAGTTGTAATCACTGTGACAATAATATCAACTGTAGTGCTAGTAACAATACTGAATAATCTGCCAAAAATATTTCTTGCTGTATAGTTTGATATTGTGTTTAGAGAATTATTTCCTTGATTGTTTTGTTTCAAATATGTGGTCTTCACATGTAATATGGATGGTTAAAGTTGTCAAACTCTTTATGATATCTGTAGTATTCCATAGATAATCTTGAATTATGAAATTATAACTTGACTTTTCCTTCTATGGTCCTACTTTGGTGGCTTAGATGGTAAAGAATCTGCCTGCAGTTGGAGACACTTGAGTTTGATTCCTGAGTTGGGGCAATCCCCTGGAGAAGGGAATGGCAATTCATTCCAGTTTTCTTGTCTGGAGAATTCCATGGACAGAGGAGCCTGGTAAACTAGAGTCCATTGGATCTCAAAGAGTTGGACACAACTGAGCGACTAACAGTTTCCTTCTTGAGTAGCAAGCAGTATGCTCTTCCTCTGGCAGTCTGTGTTTATCCTCTGCCCTTTTCATAAGATGTAAAATCAGAGAATCTTTATGAGAAGCTGACAATCTACATAAAACAATTCACTCAAGGATAATACTTTATTCTCTTTTGTCATCATAGTCAACTATATTATTGGGTTGGTAAAAACGTTCACTGGAATTTTCCCATGAGATGTTATGGAAAAGCCAGAGGGAACTTATTGGCCAGCCCAATAGTTTTAGAAGAATTCAGTATAGTAGGAAGGAATGAGAATACATTATGGCAATCTTAGGGCATTAAAAAAAGAAAAACCATGAAAAAAGCAAGCAAAACCAAAAAACCCTTTATTTATGACTTTCCTAAGTAGTAATAGAACTCTCCTAAGTAGAAGTTAAGCAAATAACTTGATTGAATTAATAGAAAATTTGCATTTATCTTATCAAAGTGAAGAAAATCAAATCAGGGAAGAACTGGTGAGCAGAGAGGACCCACTCACAAATCACCCCCGGCTTCCTTCCCCCATACTCATGCGCTAACTACAGAATACCAGGGACTGAAAGCAATTTCGGTGAATGACTTTACTGTACTTTTGTCACAAGAGTTTCCAATGAACCAAAATGATGCCACCTTGGCAGGAGGTAAGGAGATGTGTATAAGAGACAGCATTATATATATCACATGGAGATTTGAAACTATACCTTAATAAAGGAGGCACTTATTAAAGTGTATATTTTGAAGAAAGCTGCATATAATCACATGACCAATATCTGATCAAACTTTCTTAATAAATGGTGGTCTCTCTAACAGCTATTCAATAAAAAAGATAAGATCAGCAGAAAATGTGCCTGAGTTTTAGATATTAAAATTATAATTGCATCAAAAAAGAATAAAATACATAGTAAATTTAGTAAAGAAAAGTGAGAGTTCTTTACAATGCAAACTGTAAGACACTGATAAAAGAAACTGAGAAAGGCAAAAGAAGCAAATTGATATTCTGTGCTCACGGACTGAAAGAATTATTATTGTTGAAATGACCATATGACCCAAAGCAATCCACAGATTCAATGAAATCCCTATCAAAATATCAGTGGCATTATTCACAGAAGTGAAACAATCTTATTATGTATATACAGAAGCATAAAAGGCCCAAATAGCAAACATAACTTCTAGAAAACCAAACCACACTGGATGCTTCATGCTCTTTGATTTAAAATAGTTTCAAAGCTATAGTAGTCAAAACAGTATGGTATTGATATAAAAATAGACATAAACCAATGGAATAGAATAGAGAATAGTAATAAAAGCACACATCAATGATCAATTAATTTAGAATGTGATGTGAATAGAATAGCCACATCAAAAAATATACTGGGGAAAATAGACAGTCACATACAAAAATGAAACTAGATCTCTATCTTACATTTTACACAAAAATTAACTCAAAATGGGTGAAAAAATATCCCAGTTGCCATTTTTGATGGTCTTTCTTTTGGAAAACTTTGATGATCTAGTCCATTTCATTCATATCTATGAGAAGAAATGACTGCCTACTTTGGATACTTGAAGCAAGTATACATATAATATAGATGATTGTTGCTTACAAAAGCATCACATCACTTTGTTGACAAAGGTCCATCTAGTCAAAGTGATGATTTTTCCAGTAGCAGTGTATGGAGGTGAGAGTTGGACCATAAAGAAGGCTGTGTGCCAAAGAACTGATGCTTTCAAATTGTGGTGGAGGAGAAGACTTTTGAGAGTCTCTTGAACTTCAAGGAGCTCAAACAAGTCTATCCAAAACCCTGAATATTCGTTGGAAAGGCTGATGCTGAAGCTGAAGCACCAATACTTTGGGCACTTGATGTGAGAGCTGACTCACTGGAAAAGACCCTGATGCTGGGAAAGATTGAGGGTAGGAGCAGAAAGGGGCAACAGAGGATGAGATGGTTGAATGGCATCATCAACTCAATGGACACGAGACTGAGCAAACTCTGGGAGATAGTGAAGGACAGGGAAGCCGGGTGTGGTGCAGTCCATGGAGCAGCAGAGAGTCGGACATGACTGAGTGAGTGAACCACAGCAGTAATCATGGATGAGTGAAAGCCACTGGATTCCTGAGGGTTATTTTGTTCATCGTAGTCTAAATAATCAGAAATTTTCTCTTATGATACAGGTCATAAATTGATTGGAAATCCCCACTGATTATTGAGACTTTCCTATTATTATAGTTAAGAGAGAATAGCATGCAGCCCTGTAATGTGTGATTATAGGAATCGACAGAAGGGGAAGAAACAATTCCACTGAAATGAAAAGGAGAAAAAAAAAAAGTAAAAAACCTTAACACAGACTCAAAGATGTCCAGCTCAGGGTTATGATATAAAGTGACATGGAAAATATGATAAAGATTGTTATATTTTGGCTCAGATTCTGATACTTATTTTGCAAATGATAGAGTGTAATAGATAGAGTAGTGAACTCTGGGACTGTTACAGCAGACTAGCAACACCCTCCTTCCCCCTCCTTATCTTAGAGTCAGGGTGTCTGCTCAGTCACTCAGTTGTGTCTGACTCTTTGCAACCCCACAGACTGTAGCCCAGGGGTCTAGGGAGGAATAAGTAGGCAGAGTTACAAACGAATGTCTTATGTGTTTTGTTGGTGAAGATATGGGAGAGCAGCATTAGTTAGCAAGTTTAATTTTAAAATAAGTTTTAAAACCCATTACATTTCTGTGTCTTAGTTTCTGTCTTTTTCTCATATAAAATCAGAGATTCTGAGGGCTGACTGGCTTCAAGAGAAGCTGGGTCCACAGACTGATCATTGTTATCAGCACTCTGTCACTTGCTCTCCATCTTTTCATTCTATTTCGTATTATTGGCTCCTTTTTAGAAGATTTCCCTTATCATTTTGTTAGTATATCACAAACTATTTTGACTACCTGTTCATAGACCTCATGAACAATCACTGGAACAATCACTGTTCCAGTGATTGGAACAATCACTCACTTCAGAGGTGTAAGGAGCTCTTTAGCCTGGTAAATATGCTCACCTTGGTAGAGATTGTTGTTTAGTGGCTAAGTTGAGTCCAGCTCTTTGCAAACTCATGGATCGCAGCACTCCAGGCTTCCCTGTTCTTCACTATCTCCTGGAGTTTGCTCAAATTCATGTTCATTGAGTCGGTGATGCCATCCAACCATCTCATCTTCTGTTGTCTCCTTCTTTTGGTGGAGGGGAAACACTTTATTAAAAATCTACCCGAATCAAGAGGGTAAGGGAGGTACAGTTCACAAATGGGAAACAAATATTTAAGCACAAGGAAGGAATGGGAGAAGGAATTGGGCACACAAAATCTAAATGTGTCAGTTGGAATCATTTCAGTGTTAAGGACGACTTTGCAAAGGATGAAATGCTCAGATATTTGAGGTTTGAAGAGAAACTAGTTGTTAATCTTTGAAATGTAAGGGGCAAGACAGATGGATAAAGTAGTTCAGGCAGAGGGAACTGATAAATTGAGGAACAAAGTTAAAGGACAACATTTTGTGAAAATCATGGGTGTGCCTTACGAAGGGAGGAGGGGCCAAGATTAAAATGCACTTCAAATGAGAGATGATGGGGCGTTAGACTACCAATCTGGAGAAACATTGATGGAGATTTATTGGAAGATGATTTTTTCTCTAGGCAACCTAGACAATAACCACAATCACTCCATTCTCTCCTCTCCATGACCCACGCATTTTGATTCACTTTTGCATTTATGCATACTGCATCATAAAAGTTATTTATGGGGTTACCATAACTCATATCTAATTAGTAATTCTCATCAATTTTTCTCCTTTTACCCATGCTTCATTTTTCTTCATAGTCCTTACAAGGAATTCAGTCATTTTAAAATACATGTTCATTTGCTTATCTATCAGTATTCTCTGCAATTGTTTTGAAAGCAAGATTTGACTCTTTTGTTCACTGCTAGAGCCCAGCTTGAATAGCACTGCTACCCCTTGCTTAAGAAACAGCGTCTCAAACGGTGCAATCACAGGCTGCATTTCAAGAGACAGGTAATAAGAGACACTAGGGGATGATAACTCATCACCGCCAGAGGCTGGTAAGATGCAGCTGCACCACCTACAAGGCTTCACTGTCTCCTGCCTGGAAGAGCTCTTCACTGTCATCAGCGCTGGTGGAGGCTGACTCTGACTCTCTGACCACTTGCGCTGGCTCCTTACCTCCTGCCAAGGTGGCATCATTTTGGTTCATTGGAAACTCTTGTGACAAAAGTACAGTAAAGTCATTCACCGAAATTGCTTTCAGTCCCTGGTATTCTGTAGTTAGCGCATGAGTATGGGGGAAGGAAGCCGGGGGTGATTTGTGAGTGGGTCCTCTCTGCTCACCAGTTCTTCCCTGGACAGGAGGCAGGTGCAGGGAGATCCCAGCAGCCCTTCACTGCAGCCCAGAGACTGCAATCACACTACCTTGCTAACTGAAGAAAAAGTTTGCTTGCTTAGAAAAAGTTCTTTTTTTTTTTTTTTGTTAACCATAGAACTGTATCATGTTATTGTAGGCAAACCTATGGTAACAAATGTGTGTGTATGTTAGTCACTCAGTCATGTCCAACTCTTTGTGACCCCACGGACTGTAGCCCACTGGGCTCCTCTGTCTGTGGGATTCTGCAGGCAAGAATACTGGAGTTAGTTGCCACTCTCTTCTCCAGGGGATCTTCCAGATTCAAGGATAGAATCTGGGTCTCCTGAATTGCAAGTGAATTCTTTACCATCTGAGGCACAAGGGAAGCCCAACAAAAGTATACCTTTATTCAAACATTTAAACAAGTCTTTGAAAAGACAACACAATAATCAAACAGAAGCAAACTATGTTTTGAATATTAATTTGTGGAACAGGATCTCTTAGGTGTTAATAAACTCATGTAAAATGTAACTCCTCTTGCCTTTTGGTAAAACAGTTACTATTTAGTAGAATCTCAGTTTCATTTAGTGACATAATGACAATTCAAATTATTAGATATTTGATAAATGAAATGATATAGAAATGAAATATTGAAAAAGCAATAAGCTATAAAGGAATATTACATATAAAAACTTTAGTTGTATTTGAGATTTGATAAATGACTTTGATAGTAATTTAAATATATGTTCATATTTTAATATTTAAATTTGAAAAGAAGGGTTATTTTGCCTGTTTAATATCTAACAGTTTGATATTTCTTATTACTTGGCAATATTCATGATTTGAACAGAAGATATGATTTGTGATCATTAGGAGTCAGGAGAAAGCAACAGCAAACTATATGAGCTGAGTGCTCCCTGCTTTCCTCCATCATATTTCTTCAGGACAGAAGTTAAGGCTGAGTCATGAGGACATGAGAGTCAATATTAAAAATGTTTAGGATTGTGGGGGTCACAGGGCAGAGTGAGAATAACCAACCATGAAACAGAGACAAAAAAGAACAGCAGGTGGCATTTCTGCAGTGATGAGAGCAAGCATCAGCCAAGCAGGCTACTCCTTCCTGATGCCCAGTGAGAAGTGGGAAAGTGTCCACTAGATGCCAAACACCAGTGATGAAGATGTATATCAACAGAGATATGACTACCAGCTTTTTCAAAGTACAGCCTCAGCAAAAGGGCCTTAGATCACAGTCTGCACAAGCCAACAAAGCCCTTCAAAGAAAGTTTCTGCCTGAATCAGCACAACCCAGTGTGGGATATTGCTTCCTTACATTCATGTGCATGTATCCTGCCCAAAACAACTTATTGTGACTTTACAGTGATGAGGTAGTCATTGTAGTCAGCACCAAAACCAGCAGGAATTCAGACTTCGTTGTAATGAATAATTGAGAGTAAAAATGAGAACACTTTAATAAACACAATCCAAGAGTTATTCATAATTCTTCAACTATAAAAATTTTTGTATTTGTATTTCTTCTTTGAAAATATATTGTCCATATGAGTTTGGGCAATGGCTCAGAGGATAAAGAATTTGCCCACGATGCAGGAGACCTGGGTTTGATCCCTGGGTTGGGAAGATCCCCTGGAGAAAGGAATGGTAACCCACTCCAATATCCTTGCCTGGACAATTCCATGGACAGAGGAGCCTGGTGGCCTACCATCCTTGGGGTCACAAAGAGTCCAACATGACTGAGCGACTAAAACTTTTTTTCATTTTCGTATCAGCTTGGGTAACAAGGTGACAATCCAATGAGTTCCAATGAAGTTTGTAAATGACTTTGTAAACTGAGCCAATAAAATAATATCAACCATGCAAGTTAAGTGGGGCTTCCCAGGTGGCTCAGTGGTAAAGAATCTGCCTGTAGTGCAAGGAGATGAGGATTCAATCCCTGGGTGTGGAAGATCCCCTGAAGAAAGAAACAGCAATCCACTCCAGTATTCTTGCCTGGGAAATCCCATGGACAGAGGAGTCTGGTGGGCTACCGTCATAGGATGGCAAAGAGTAGGATGGGACTGAGCACACGCACGTGTGCACACACACACATACACATGTAGGATCGTGCTAACATTTTTCCTACCAAGAAAAACAGTCAAAAGACTGAAAACAAATTTTAAGTTTATTATATTGGAGTTAAACTTTTTCCTGTGAAAAATTCACTTTCCACCATAGCTACAGAATTATATTCTCTATCTTGGACAAATAAATGATACTTTTTTCTGCTTTGAAGAGAAGTCTGCCCTTTCATGCATTCTCACAGTTTCTGTGTCTCTTTTCTCCATAATTCTGCATTCCAGCCTGTATCCTATCAATCAATTAACACAGAAACAAACATGCTTTGTAATCAAAATTATTTTTAGTGAAATTGATTTTCCAGTTCTTTATGTATCCCATTCAGTGGCACTCTTAATAATTCATGGTTATAGACAATATCAACTTTATATTTATATGAATTGTAAAGAATCTTGAAAATATGAGGAAAAAGAATTTCATGAACTCATGTGTAGCTACTGAAAATTATGTTTAAGGATCAGGAAAAAAATATGTGTTCTAAGAATTTCCCTGCCTTTTAAGAACCAATATCTAGTAAAGAAAAGAAATGTTCATTGGTATGTACAGCATGAGACAAAGTGTACAAAATGCTTTATTAGGTGATATCTCAAGTAATACATCTTAAGGGTGGGATCTGCTAAAAAAAAAGTGAAAATTAGAAATACCATAGAATCCAGCTATTCCAATTCTAGGTATTTTTCCTAAGAAAATAAGAACAGTAATTTAAAAAGACATAGATACCTCTATGTTCCCTTCAGCATTATTTAAAAAGCCAAGCCAAGATATACAAGAGCCATAAATGTCCACCAGCAGATGAATGGATAAAGAAGATGTAGTAGATACACTCAATGGAAGGCGGCTGCTGCTGCTAAGTCGCTTCAGTCGTGTCCGACACTGTGCGACCCCATAGACGGCAGCCCACCAGGCTCCCCTGTCCCTGGGATTCTCCAGGCAAGAACACTGGAGTGGGTTGCCATTTCCTTCTCCAATAAAAGGAATGAAATCTTACCATTTGCAACATGAAAGGACATAGAGTATATTAAGCTAAGTGAAATAAGTCAGAGTGAGAAGGATGAATACAGTATAATTTCACTTGTATGTGGAACAGTAAAAATAAATCAACACACATAAGAAACAGAAAAAGAGTCATAGGTATAGAGAACAAACGTGATTGCCAGGAAGGAGAGGTGATAAAATAAATTGGAAAGGAAGATAAAGACTTACAAGCTTGCAAGTTATAAATAAATGAGTAAGGAGCTGAAATACACATCTTGGAGGCTATAGTGAGTAATATAAGAAGTTTGTTTGCTTGCAGATATAACTAGAATTATTGTGGGGATGATTTGTAATCTATAGAAATATTAAATCAGTATGTTGTGTGTCTGGAACTACCATTGTTGTAAGTCAGTTATACCTGGAATTATCATTGTTGTAAGTGAATTATGCTTCAATTAAAGAAAATTACAAAGAACTAGAAAATAAGCAAGCCCTCCACAAATCTCTAGCAAATTCTCCATGGGTGAAATGTTTCTCTTTTAACATTGAGAATAATGACATGTTTAACAATAAAAATTGAAATTTTGAAGAAAGATTCAAAATAGGAAAGTGCATCATAGATCAGGATTTAACAACTCAGAAGTGAATGCACATTGCTCTAAAGATTAATAAAATATTGAAAATACCACAGTAGATAAAATTTAAATTAGGAGAACTATGATGAAAAAGTGTATTGTAAGAAAGTAGAGGGAAAGAAGGCAACTCTTAAACCCTATTGAATGAATATTTCCGGAAAACAAATGTAGCAAAAAAATCGCAACCTATTTGATGAATGTGTCAAAAGTGGAAGATAGATCTCATATATGAACGATTGGAATATCTGGGAAAAACATCAAAGCCAAGATGGAAAGCAAATCCTAAAGATTATTATGCAAATTATTCTGAAAGTAAAGAAAGGTTTGAAACTAATTAAAGAGAACCAAGAGAATTAAATTGCAGTATGCAGGTCAGGAAGCAACATGGAATTAAAGGACGCTTACTCCTTGGAAGGACAGTTACGACCAACCGAGACAGCATATTAAAAAGTAGAGATATTACTTTGCCAACAAAGGTCTTTTCATCCAAGGAGTAAATGTCTTTTAATTTCATGGCTGCAGTCATCATCTGCAGTGATTTTGGAGCCCCCAGAAATAAAACCAGCCACTCTTTCCACTGTTTCCCCATCTATTTGCTACGAAGTGATGGGACCAGATGCCATGATCTTCGTTTTCTCAATGTTGAACTTTAAGCCAACTTTTTCACTCTCCTCTTTCACTTTCATCAAGAGGCTTTTTACTTCTTCTTCACTTTCTGCCACAAGGGTGGTTCAGTTCAGCTCAGTTTAGTCGCTCAGTCGTGTCTGACTCTTTGCGACCCCATGAATCACAGCACGCCAGGCCTCCCTGTACATCACCATCTCCCGGAGTTCACTCAGACTCACGTCCATCAAGTCAGTGATGGCATCTAGCCATCTCATCCTCTGTCGTCCCCTTCTCCTGCCTCCAATCCCTCCCAGCATCAGAGTCTTTTCATATGAGTCAACTCTTCTCATGAGGTGGCCAAAGTACAGGAGTTTCAGCTTTAGCATCATTCCTTCCAAAGAAATCCCAGGGCTGATCTCCTTCAGAATGGACTGGTTGGATCTCCTTGCAGTCCAAGGGACTCTCAAGAGTCTTCTCCAACATCACAGTTCAAAAGCATCAGTTCTTCGGCACTCAGCTTTCTTCACAGTCCAACTCTCACATCCATACATGACCACAGGAAAAACCATAGCCTTGACTAAACGGACCTTAGATGTGTATAAGAGACAGCAGTGTGGGAGACCTGGGTTCGACCCATGGGTCAGCAAGATCCCCTGAAGAAGAAAATGGCAACCCATTCCAGTATCCATGCTTGGAAAATCCCATGGACCGAGGAGCCTGGTGGGCTACAGTCCATGGGGTCGCAAAGAGTCAGACACGACTGAGCAACTTCACTTTCACTTTCTGATGCTGGGAAAGATTGAGGGCAGGAGAAGAAGGGGACGACAGAGGATGAGATGGTTGGATGGCATCACCGACACAATGGACATGGGTTTGGGTGGACTCCAGGAGTTGGTGATAGACAGGGAGGCCTGGCATGCTGCGCGGTTCATGGGGTCACAAAGTGTCGGACACGACTGAGCGACTGAACTGAACTGAACTGAATCATTTTACCAGGATATGTTTGAGAGTAGATCTCTGTGTATTGGTTTTCCCAGTTATATTATGGGCCCTTTTGATGTATTAATTAAGCTTTTTGTTTCTAGAAAGTTTTCTTGGTTTACAGTTTTAAATATTAGTTCTCTGTGTGTGTATGTTTTAAATTAAAACAATGGAGAAAGGAACTTAAACCGTAAGCTATTTATTGGGAAAAAAAATAAGTGAGAAAAAAATTCAAAATTAGAGAGGGAAGACATTGAATGATTTACATGAGGAAAAGGCAAGAAAAGTTTACATTTATATAGCCTTTGTCAAAGCAAAAGGGTTATAAGGATTGAGGTAAAACTGGAAAGTAGAGTCAAATTTTGCATAAAAATAGCAGCCTTCTTAGTTAAGGTGAAATGGTAAGATTCTGACAAGGATAATAATCAAAAGTCATGTCCCGGATAGCTCATTGGGGGCACAACTGATGTTCTGGATATTTTTATTTTGTTTGGTTTCTTGGGGAAAGTTTCCCAAAAATATTCACAGTGGGATTAAACAATGTTTTTCTTTAAAAATAGTCCCATTGAAAGTCCAAATGCCTATTGTAAATTATTTTGATTCTTCTCATTACTTTCCCTGCATTTTAATAGCATCTATTTTTTGATAATTCATCTGACACTGTCCAGATTTAGAAGTTTTAAGATTCTCGAAGTGTACACACTTACCTTACCCTTCTTTCATGATTTTCAGTGTTTTTATTGAAAACAAAAAAAACTACTTTATCTATGGAAAACTCTCATTTTAAAAAAATCGAGGATTTTTAGGTGCTACTTTACATCATCTCTGTTTTAATAAGATATTTTAAAATATTTTAGACAAAATATGAAAGAATCTTTGTTTTTCATTCTTTTTAGTGCTAATATTGTACTTTGTAGAAGAAATGGAAATAAAATGTACTGGTTTGATTTAAAAATTCTTTAAAATAGTATTATGAGAAATGATACTGAGTGGTGGTTTTGCTAATGAATCCAACCAGTCCATGCTAAAGGAGATCAGTCCTGGGTGTTCATTGGAAGGACTGATGCTAAAGCTGAAACTGCAATACTTTGGCCACCTCGTGCAAAGAGTTGACTCATTGGAAAAGACCCTGATTCTGGGAGGGATTGGGGGCAGGAGGATAAAGGGACGACAGAAGATGAGATGGCTGGATGGCATCACCGACTCAATAGACATGGGTTTGGGTAAACTCCAGGAGTTGGTGATGGACAGGGAGGCCTGCCGTGCTACAATTCATGGCGTCGCAAAGAGTCGGACACGACTGAGTGACTGAAGTGAACTAAACTGAACTGAACTGTTCATTTGGCTGCATCTCCCAGTATCACTAGCAAAGGAAGTCGAAGCATTTTAGCTTAAATGATGGTTTGTGCCCATCTTTTTATTTCATTGGTGCTGATGTGCTCCTCATGTGTGGAAGGCCACCAAAAGCACATTATTCTTTTCAGGCAAAGCTTACATCCCACCTCTTACCTGAAGACTTTCTTAATGATTCATCTGCACTGATCTCCATTTCTAATTTCCATTATTTTCTAATGTATATTTTAAATGAACAAATGTTTAAGTAAAATCTCACTTGTCTTGTCTTCTATTCTGAACAAGAATGATGAGGAGGCTTGAGGTTTATGTTTAGGAAGGTATACTTCTCTTCCTTCTTTTGAATTCCTTACAGTACCTTGGAATCCTTTCAGAATGATTTGTACCTTGGTTAGTGTTCCTTTATTAATAACCCTTCAAGAAATACTTCATTGACTTCTTAGGACAGGAGGCTGATACCTCTGACTTAGTACCAGAACTAAGTGGTACTTGATTATTCAGCTCCTTGACCTCACCATGCCCCATGTGTTTCTGCCCCGGAGTTCCTACTAAATCGAAGGGGATGGCCCTCATTGGTACAGGGGAACAGTTCTTCATGTCAACATCTGGAGTGATAAATATACCATAGGAAAGTTGCAATTTTTATAAACACTTGTTTGATTACTGGGATTTGTGTTGGACTGAAAGTCAGGAGACCAGGTTCTGGTCCCAGCTCTAACACTTTGAATTGCAGCTTTCAGAAAATTATTTCACTTGTGTGGATTTTGGCTTTTTTCTCTGTAAAACATGGAGCTCTGGCTAAGTGAACTCCANTATTGTAAGGCCTCCCCAGACAGCCATTTTGCTTTTTTGCATTTCTTTTCCATGGGGATGGTCTTGATCCCTGTCTCCTGTACAATGTCATGAACCTCATTCCATAGTTCATCAGGCACTCTATCAGATCTAGCCCCTTAAATCTATTTCTCACTTCCACTGTATAATCATAAGGGATTTGATTTAGGTCATACCTGAATGGTTTTCCCTACTTTCTTCAATTTAAGTCTGAATTGGGTAATAAGGAGTTCATGATCTGAGCCACAGTCAGCTTCTGGTTTTGTTTTTGTAGACTGTATAGAGCTTCTCCATCTTTGGCTGCAGAGAATATAATCAATCTGATTTCTGTGTTGACCATCTGGTGATGTCCATGTGTAGAGTCTTCTCTTGTTTTGTTGGAAGAGGAAGTTTACTATGACCAGTGCATTTTCTTGGCAAAACTCTATTAGTCTTTGCTTTGCTTCATTCTGCATTCCAAGGCCAAATTTGCCTGTTACTCCAGGTGTTTCTTGACTTCCTACTTTAGCATTCCAGTCCCTTATAATGAAAAGGACATCTTTTTTGGGTGTTAGTTCTAAAAGGTCTTGTAGATCTTCATAGAATGGTTCAACTTCAGCTTCTTCAGCATTACTGGTTGGGGCATAGACTTGGATTATGTGATATTGAATGGTTTGCCTTGGAAACGAACAGAGATCATTCTGTCGTTTTTGAGATTGGATCCAAGAGTGCATTTCGGACTCTTTTGTTGACCATGATGGCTACTCCATTTCTTCTGAGGGATTCCTGCCCGCAGTAGTAGATATAATGGTCATCTGAGTTAAATTCACCCATTCCAGTCATTTTAGTTTGCTGATTCCTAGAATGTCGACGTTCACTCTTGCCATCTCTTGTTTGACCACTTACAATTTGCCTTGATTCATGGACCTGACATTCCAGGTTCCTATGCAACATTGCTCTTTACAGCATCAGACTTTGCTTCTATCACCAGTCACATGCACAACTGGGTATTGTTTTTGCTTTGGCTCCATCCCCTCATTCTTTCTGGAGTTATTTCTCCACTGACCTCCAGTAGCATATTGGGCACCTAATGACCTGGGGAGTTCCTCTTTTGGTATCCTATTATTTTGCCTGTTCATACTGTTCATGGAGTTCTCAAGGCAAGAATACTGAAGTGGCTTGCCATTCCCTTCTCCAGTGGACCACGTTCTGTCAGCCCTCTCCACCATGACCCACCCATCTTGGGTTGCCCTGCAGGCATGTCTTGGTTTCATTGAGTTAGACAAGGCTGTGGTCTTAGTGTTATTAGATTGACTAGTTTTCTGTGAATATGGTTTCAGTGTGTCTGCCCTCTGATGCCCTCTTGCAACACCTATCATCTAACTTGGGTTTCTCTTACCTTGGGTGTGGGGTATCTCTTCATGGCTGCTCCAGCAAAGCACAGCTACTGCTCCTTACCTTGGACGAGGGGTATCTCCTTACCGACACTGTTCCTGACCTTCAACGTGGGATAGCTCCTCTAGGCCCTCCCGCGCCTTCGCAGCCACCTATCCTCGGGTTGCTCCTCCTGGCCGCCAGCCCTGGCCTTGGGCGTGGGCTCGGGGTGGCTCCTCAGAGTCACCGCCCCAGGCCTTAAGCGCGAGGTGGCTTCTCCCGGCCGCCCCTGACCTCGGACGCGGGGTGTCTCCTCCCGGCCGCCCCTGACCTCGGACGTGGGGTGTCTCCTCCCGGCCGCCACTGGCCTCGGACGCGGGGTGTCTCCTCTCAGTCGCCGCCCTGACCTCAGACACAGGGTAGCTCCTCTCGGCCGTTCCTGAGCTGTCGCAGCCTGGCACTCTAGGCTGCTGCCCCTGACCTCAGACGTGGGGTAGCTCCCCTTGGCCGCGCCGCTCTCGCAGCTGCCTGTGCTTAGTGCGCTGGCCCAGGCTGGGCTCAGTAAATCTTTAATCCAATTTTCTGTTCATAGGCAGGGCTTGTTCCCTCCCTGTTGTTTGACCTGAGGCCAAACTATGGTGGAGGTAATGAAGATAATGGTGACCTCCTTCAAAAGGTCCCATGCATGCGCTGCCACACTCAGTGCCCCTGACCCTGCAGCAGGCCACTGCTGACCCATGCCTCCAGCAGAGATTCCTGGACACTCACAGGCAAATCTGGGTCAATTTCTTGAGTGGTCACTGCTCCTTTCTCCTGGGTCTTGGTGTGCAAAAGTTTCTGTTTGTGCCCTCCAAGAGTCTGTTTCCCCAGTCCTGTGTAAGTTCTGGTGGTTCTATGGTGGGGTTAATGGTGACCACCTCCAAGAGGGCTTATGTCATACCCAGGTCTGCTGCACCCAGACTTTCACACTAATGACTGCCTAAGTCAGCTGTTAATCTGCCCAATGTTGCCCTGGGTTCTGTTACCACAGAGGTTACCTTATATTTATGGGCAGGGTCTGGACCTCTGGCACTGTTAGTACTTTCAGGCATGGGCACAGAGCAGGGAACCCCTTGCTTCATGACGAGAATCCCTTGGCTGACATGGGCAGGTCAGAATATCCACACTTGGATCCACCTGGGTTTTCATTTTGGCTTTTCCACTTAGAAGATCAAGTGCTGAGAACGTAGATCCCTGCACCCTCTCAGCTGACTACATGAACCAAACCTGGGGAAGAGCTATGTTGAATGCATAAGAGGGAATCCACAGTTTGCTCCAAAAAGGGCCCTGAGATTGCCATGGG
This sequence comes from Cephalophus harveyi, assembly GCA_006410635.1. Taxonomy (NCBI): domain Eukaryota; kingdom Metazoa; phylum Chordata; class Mammalia; order Artiodactyla; family Bovidae; genus Cephalophus; species Cephalophus harveyi. The sequence goes on along the minus strand of SJYT01013274.1, from coordinate 11,036 downwards.
TCTTTTGGTCTGTGGGAGCTGGAGATTCACCCATGCTCTTTGCATCTGAGACCAAGTATGGTAGCCATCTAGGTGACCGCATGCAAGGACAGACCAGAACCCGCATTTGAGACCTTGCAGGGGCTAGGCACTTGCTTGGGCACTTGCTCCCTAGTCTGCTTTCGTGAGGGCAATGAGCAGACTTGTCACCTTTCTCTCAAGTAAGGTTTTCTAAAGCCACATACCCTGCTGGGCAAAGTGGGGACAAAGGTAAATGAGTCAGTCCCTGGTGTAGTGTGAGGAGTCCTTTCAATACAAATGAAACTGGTAAGAAGTCTAGCTGGTTCCAGTCAATGTTTTGGATGGTCATTTTGGAACAATGCTAACCATGCACCAGATGCAAGGGTTGGCGAGGAGCAGACAGTTCCTTATGTTCATTTCTGAGCCAGGTACTGTGCTCAGAAATGGAGAGACAGAAATAAAAATGTTGTAATGGCTGTCCCCTGTCCCACAGAGTGCCAATTTTCTATGTCCTTTCCACTGGGGTTGCTAATTCTTTCCAGTTGGAAGCCCTTCAAACCCTTCAGACCAAGAGTCAGAGTTAGCATTTGTGCCCATCTCCAGCACCTTTTTCAGAGCACTTCTCCACTGTTCCTCACACTTTCACAAGCTTCCCCACCACTGAGGCTTTCATTATGCTGCCATGAGATTTATCCTCCTTTCTTGTTCATTTTGCACACATTTCTGATGCATAGAGGTGTTAGACATGGGCCTTACATTCACCCTTTCTGTCTTACCAGGACAGTATATCTGGAGTAAGTCCACTGTCTTAGGCCAGATTTCCCAGAAGGAGAGATAAGATGGGGATTCTTGTGTAAGTGTTTATTGAGGGAGTACTCTCAGGGGAAGCATGACAGGAAATGAGGGAACTGCACAGGGCAGGGTAAGAGGCAAGACAAAGATGAGAGCTCAGCTTCTGTTTAGATTCAGTCTGATTCCACGAGGGACTCCAGAGGATGAATGAAATCAGAGATTGTCTGATTCCGAGGCAGCGAGGCCCACCTTTTATTCCCCTTTGTCAGGTCATCCCTAACAAATAGCAAACTGTCCCCAGAGGAGGCAATCCTGGCTTTCCGGGGCCTGGAAGCTCCTTTGCAGCACATTGTTCAGTCTACTTTCTTGAATACAAACAGAATAATAATAGCAAAGATATATAGCAGGTACTTGGGCTTCCCAGGTGGTGTAGTGGTAAAGAATCCACCCGCCAGTGCAGGAAATAGGGGTTTGATCCATGAGCCAGGAAGGTCCCCTGAAGAAGGAAATGGCAACCTGTTCCAGTATTCTTGCTTGGGAAATAAATCCCACAGACAGAGAAGCCTAGTGACGTACAGCCCATGTGGTCACAAAGAGTTGGACACGACTGAGCATGCATGCACAGCAGATTCCACCTGTCCATCTCTCTCTAAAGTGCTTTATCTAAGTTAACTCTTTTAACCTTCAAAACAATAGAGGAGGCACATACCATTACTGCCCCCCCCATTTACTGGTGAGACACTGAGGCACAGAGAAGGTAAGTCCTGCCAACATGGGGCCAGAATTTATGCTATTAACCAGAATCCATTGGAAGTGCTTTGAAGGCAGCTGCTGGCCCCATTTCCAATCTTCCCCCAAACACCTCTGCTTTCTTATAATTTTCTTTTTTTCTGGTTATTGTGCTTTTTATTTCTCCCCGATGTTCCAAGATTCATTATTTTATTATTCTCTTTCTATTTTAAGAACTTCCTTCGGCTGCTCTTTTTAGGTAGTTCTGCTGGGGAGGAATTCTTAGTTTTTTCTTCAACTGAGAATGTGTTGATTTCCCTCTCATTCTTTTTTTTTTTAAACTTATTTTTAATTGCAAGATATTTGCTTTACAATGTTGTGTTGGTTGCTGCCATACATCAACATGAATCAGTCATAGGTACACATATGTCTCCTCCCTCTTGAGCCTCTCTCCCCCCCCAACCCATCCCACCCCTCTAGGTTGTCACAGAGCACCAAGTTGAGCTCCCTGAGTCATACAGCAAATTCCCACTGGCTATCTATTTTACAAGTCTGGGTCAGTTTCTTGTGGGGTCATTGCTCCTTTCTCCTCGGTCCTGATGCACAGAAGGTTTTGTTTGTGCCCTCCAAGAGTCTGTTTCCCCAGTCCTGTGTAAATTCTGGTTGCTCTATGGTGGGGTTAATGGCAACCTCTTCCAAAAGGGCTTATGCCATACCCAGGTTGGCTGTACCCAGAGCCCCTGCCTCTGCAGCAGGCCACTGCTGACCCGTACCTTCACAGGAAGCACTCAAACACTCAAAGGCAGGTCTGGCCCAGTCTCTGTGGGGTCTTCTGGTGAGCACAAGGATTTGTTTGAGCCCTCTGAGTCTTTCTGGTGGGTATGGGGTTTGATTCTAAATGCGATTTTGCATCTCCTACCGTCTTTCTGGGGTTTCTCCTTTGCCTTTGGACGTGGGGTATCTTTTTTTGGTGGGATCCAACATTCTCCTTTCAGCGGTTGTTCATGAGGTAGTTGTAATTTTGGAGTTGTCGCAGGAGAAGATAAGTGCATGTCCTTCTACTCTGCCATCTTAGACAGGGCAAGGACTCAGGACTATATCTGAGATACAGTGAGATTGATTAAATTCTTTGCAGCCAAAGATGGAGAATCTCTATACAGTCAGCAAAAATAAGACTGGGAGCTGACTGTGGCTCAGATCATGAACTCCTTATTGCCAAATTCAGGCTTAAATTAAAGAAAGTAGGGAAAACCATTAGACAATTCAGGTATTACCTAAATCAAATCTCTTATGATTATACAGTGGAAGTGACAAATAGATTCAAGGGGTTAGATCTGATAGAGTGGCTGAAGAACTATGGATGGAGGTTCATGACATTGTACAGGAGATAGGGATCAAGACCATCACCAAGAAAAAGAAATGCAAAGAGACAAAATGGTTGTCTGAGAAGGCCTTACAAATAGATGAGAAAAGAAGAGAAGGAAAAGGCAAAGGAGAAAAGGAAAGACATACCCATTTGAATGCAGACTTCCAAAGAATAGCAAGGAGAGACAAGAAGGCCTTCTTCAGTGATCAGTGCAAAGAAATAGAGTAAAGCAATAGAATGGGAAAGATCTCTTCAAGAAAATAAGAGATACCAAGGGAATATTTCATGCAAGTTCAGTTCAGTTCAGTTCAGTCGCTCAGTCGTGTCTGACTCTTTGTGACCCCATGAATCGCAGCACGCCAGGCCTCCCTGCTCATTACCATCTCTCAGAGTTCACTCAGACTCACGTCCATCGAGTCCATGATGCCATCTAGCCATCTCATCCTCGGTCGTCCCCTTCTCCTCCTGCCCCCAATCCCTCCCAGCATCAGAGTCTTTTCCAATGAGTCAACTCTTCGCATGAGGTGGCCAAAGTACTGGAGTTTCAGCTTCAGCATCATTCCTTCCAAAGAAATCTCAGGGCTGATCTCCTTCAGAATGGATTGGTTGGATCTCCTTGCAGTCCAAGGGACTCTCAAGAGTCTTCTCCAACACCACAGTTCAAAAGCATCAATTCTTCGGCGCTCAGCCTTCTTCACAGTCCAACTCTCACATCCATACATGACCACAGGAAAAACCATAGCCTTGACTAGACGGACCTTAGTCGGCAAAGTAATGTCTCTGCTTTTGAAAATGCTATCTAGGTTGGACATAACT
>SJYT01013272.1:221691-251347 GCA_006410635.1 Cephalophus harveyi | reverse complement strand
AATGATGCTAAAGCTGAAACTCCAGTACTTTGGCCACCTCATGAGAAGAGTTGATTCATTGGAAAAGACTCTGATGCTGGGAGGGATTGGGGGCAGGAGGAGACGGGGACGACTGAGGATGAGATGGCTGGATGGCATCACTGACTCGATGGACGTGGGTCTGGGTGAACTTTGGGAGCTAGTGATGGACAGGGAGGCCTGGCGTGCTGCGATTCATGGGGTTGCAAAGAGTCGGACACGACTTAGCGACTGAACTGATGCAACTTACATATGTTACAAACTAACGTTACAACAATATAGAATTAAAAACAAAAATAAAAAGCCAGAGGCTGATTCAAATAAGAAACTTAAGGCAAAGGGCAAGCGATAGGAAGTGGCATTTGATCTGCACTCTAAAGGATAATTAGGACTGGTCAGGTATTTACAGGGTGGCAGGAATGGAGGTTTACAGAAGGCAGAGAAAATCTAAGAGCAAAGGGTTAAGAAATGAAAAAGAGGGGCTTCCCTGGTGGTGTGGTGATAAAGAATCCACCTGCCAATGCAGGAGACATGGGTTCAATCCCTTATTTGGGGACAATCCCATATGCCATGGAGCAACTAAGCATGTGAGCCACAACTAGAGAGCCTGTGGTCTAGAAGAGTCCAGGAGCCACAACTACCGAAGCCTGCATGCCCCAAAGTCCATGCTCTACAACAAGAGGAGCCCCTGCTTGCTGCAACTCGAGAAAAGCCCATGCAGCAGCAACAAAGCCCCAGCATGGTCAAAAATGCATACATATATAAAATTCTTAAAAAAGAAATGAAAGAGTTCAGTCATTGGGTACACTTGGGAAAAAGATGAAGATAAGAATGAAGACACACAGAGGGCTAACTTACGGAGGGTCTTACATGTTTTGAGAAGGAATTTTAAATGTTTTCTATAGGTGATGTATGTCTTAATGAAGGACTTTTATCTGGGAAATGATAAGACCACTATGGAAAGACCATACTGGGTACTTTGGAAGACAAAAGGAAAAAAGTAGAATCAAGATCAACAAGGTTGGTAGTGCAACAGTTTACATAAAAGCAATGAAGGCTTTTAAATAAATGTGATGATAACAAAGGAAGAAACAGATTTGAAAATGAGGAAGAATGGCAAATATGTAAACCATATATCCTCACTTCCTACAACTGTGCTGAAGACAGTACTGTGTTAGAATTGTGCTCATATCTTCAAAAGTGCAGCAGCTAAGAAAAAAGGTGCAGGAATTATGATTTTATCTTTTATCCCTTGAAACATAGCACAGTGCCTGGCTTCCAGTAACTACTCAATAACTTTTTTTTTTTAAAGAATAAATAAATGCATGCTAGCTAATCAATTAGCTTGTGTTAAATATAATACAACCAAGATGGTAGGTAAATCCTTATGATCTCAAAGTAACCAAGGATCTAGCAGCAATGGCACCCCACTCCAGTACTCTTGCCTGGAAAATCCCATGGACGGAGGAGCCTGGTGGGCTGCAGTCCATGGGGTCGCTGAGTCGGACACGACTGAGCGACTTCACTTTCACTTCTCACTTTCATGCATTGGAGAAGGAAATGGCAACCCACTCCAGTGTTCTTGCCTGGAGAATCCCAGGGACAGGGGAGCCTGGTGGGCTACCGTCTATGGGGTCACACAGAGTCGGACACGACTGAAGTGACTTAGCAGCAGCAGCAGCCGTCACCTGGCTAGTCAAGTAACCTTTCTCTTACTACTATGGACTCCTGCTAAAATCAAACATTTGGATAAAAACAAAGTACTTCCCAGACAAAGGAGGGCTATCAGATACAGAGAGCTATCAGAAAAAAATGGAAAAATCGATTAGTTCTGAGAGAAACCAGCAGAAATAGGAGCAATTTCTGAAAAGATTAACATATGTAAGACAAAGGAAGGATTTAGGCAGATGACAGCATGTGCAGAGGCATGAAAAAGATGACATATTTAGGAAACATTACGTTCAGTTTCAAAATTCAAATTCCTAGCTGAAAAAATATAAGAGACACACTAAAACAGATACTGTACACAGTTACAAATGTTTATACTGATAATGACCAAAATTTGATAATGTTCATATCCAATAAATTAAATTTCTTACTTTTTACGACAAAGTTCAAATTTATTTTGTTAAAAAGAAAACAAAGAATGATTTAGCATTCCTATAAGTCCATTTCATATATTTATTAAACATTTAAAAAAAATAAAATGATTGACAAACATGACCAATTTAGCCTTTGTGTTGAACACAACACACAAACATCACACATGCAAAAATAACTTTTTCTAAAAAGAAACATATTTATTTTATCAGTATCTAAAAAATACATAGGAGAACCTGACAATATGAAATTGAGCACCCTTGCATGTGAAATTCCTTACCTGATAAGCACTTCTATTAGAGACCATGTCCCTTTCATACAAGTTGGACACTGAAACAACTCTAAGTAATATGTTGACATGGCTGGGGACTTCCAAGGAGGGTGAAGGTGAAGAAGAACTGACAATATATGAAAGTATCGACCAGAAAACGTATCTATGTTATCCTATTATTTAAAAAAAGAAAGAAAGAAAACAAGATGGCTAAAAGTACAGTTTTACCAGCTAACTTAGTTTAAAACTTTAATAACCCAGATCTAACTTTCTTGGCAAAAATATGTGTTTGGACAAAGGAGAACAGGTGGGAGTATTATGTTTAGCTAACTGAATACTGCAACTGAGAGAGAAGCATACTCTAAACATGCATCTACATATTAGATAATCTTAGCTCCTGGGACTAACTTATATGAGTTAGTGAACTTTCTTGAAACTTATATGAAATGGATTTATATGAAAGTCCATTTTACTTCTCATAGATTGAGTCCCCAAATGTGACTTGAAATCAACTAAAGAAACTTTACATGCAACATTCTGACTTATCACCGTTAGTCTGACACAGCTTAAACCTGTTTTTTCTTCCAATTGGTACCTTGATAAAGAATATAACTAGAAATCTACCTTTGAAAAGGTGTTTTCATTGGTTTTCACAGTTTAAAGAATAAATTCAGGATCTACATATACTATGAATAAAAATGATTACCAATGTACTGAGTAATTTACTAAATGACCTTCTAGATCTCTGAAATTTGATTTTTACATTACTTTACTGCCACAGAAAAAAATTCTGAGAAAAATATTAAAACACTCAGAAGTATAGAATTTAAAAACAAAAGAAATAATAATAAATGGGTGTCTCATTTCTCATTAAAATGAGGGAAACTGTCTCTTATACACATCTAATCCAGATCCATATCAGAATAANACCGTTAGTCTGACACAGCTTAAACCTGTTTTTTCTTCCAATTGGTACCTTGATAAAGAATATAACTAGAAATCTACCTTTGAAAAGGTGTTTTCATTGGTTTTCACAGTTTAAAGAATAAATTCAGGATCTACATATACTATGAATAAAAATGATTACCAATGTACTGAGTAATTTACTAAATGACCTTCTAGATCTCTGAAATTTGATTTTTACATTACTTTACTGCCACAGAAAAAAATTCTGAGAAAAATATTAAAACACTCAGAAGTATAGAATTTAAAAACAAAAGAAATAATAATAAATGGGTGTCTCATTTCTCATTAAAATGAGGGAAACAAATAAGGAAGAGAAAATAATATATACATAATAATATAAACACAGAAAATAACTATAAATATGCAAAAAAGGAGAATATTTGCATTTTAACATTCTTTGAAAGACCATAAATATGTAAGACTGTTCTTACCTGTAGAATGTTTTCTAGAAGAGCATGGAGAAGGTAAACAGGAGGGATATAATGTGCTTGCAAAGAGGAAAGTTCCTCAATTGCTTCTTTAAAAAACTGTCCTTCTATGAGGCTTTCAATTAAATTTATTATTCCTCGTGGAAATTCAGCATTTTTAACCTACATAAGGAAAGATGCTATGACTCAAAAGGAAGAGGAAAATCCTGATATGAAATTTTGAATTAGTAAGGAGCCTGAATTTCCTCATCTGTACAATGAACAATCTCTGGTCTCACTACCTCACTAGGTTGCTATGTGGTTCAAAAAGAATGATTTATATGAATGTGTTTTACAACAATAAAATTGTACTGCAAAACATATACACTGTTAATTGTTCTATTTACTAGTCTTTGTCACACTGAATAGTATAGGGAAATATTACCTCTAAAGAAAACTTCAAAAGGCATTTGCAAAGTCTGGCTGATAATGAGACTTCAGTTAGAAGTACAACTAAACATAGTTCTCTTTTTTTTAATTTAAAAAATATTTATTTATTTTTAATTGATTGATGATTGCTTTACAATACTGGTTTGATTTCTGTCACAAATCAACAAGAATTAACCATATATTTACATATGTCCTTTCTCTCTTGAATTTCCCTCCCACCTTCCTCCCATTTCCACCCCTCTAAGTTATTACAGAGCTTGAGTTCCCAGAGTCATACAGCAAATTCCCATTGGCTGTCTATTTAAACACGTTCAGTCAGTTCAGTTCAGTCGCTCAGTCGTGTCCGACTCTTTGCGACCCCATAAATCGCAGCATGCCAGGCCTCCCTGTTCATCACCATCTCCCGGAGTTCACTCAGACTCACGTCCATCGAGTCAGTGATGCCATCCAGCCATCTCATCCTCGGTCGTCCCCTTCTCCTCCTGCCCCCAATCCCTCCCAGCATCAGAGTCTTTTCCAATGAGTCAACTCTTCGCATGAGGTGGCCAAAGTACTGGAGTGAACTAAAATGGACTGGAATGGGTGAATTTAACTCAGATGACCATTATATCTACTACTGCAGGCAGGAATCCCTCAGAAGAAATGGAGTAGCCATCATGGTCCAAAAGAGTCCGAAATGCAGTACTTGGATGCAATCTCAAAAACGACAGAATGATCTCTGTTCGTTTCCAAGGCAAACCATTCAATATCACAGTTATCCAAGTCTATGCCCCAACCAGTAATGCTGAAGAAGCTGAAGTTGAACGGTTTTATGAAGACCTACAAGACCTTTTAGAACTAACACCCAAAAAAGATGTCCTTTTCATTATAGGGGACTGGAATGCTAAAGTAGGAAGTCAAGAAACACCTGGAGTAACAGGCAAATTTACACGTTAGGGCATATAAACACAGCTCTAATTTAGGTGCAAAATTACTTTTTGGTGTTCTTTTAAACTTATAAGCAAACTGTGTCTATTAACATCTGTGTCTATTAACATATATTGAATATATTAAGACATCATCAAATACAATCAATATCTGCAAAAAGTAACTATTGCTGTAACATAAAATCACTCTAAAGAGGCACATTAACACAACTCTAAGAGTTCCACAAAATACATCCTCCTTGATCAAAATATTTTTAACAATAAAAGTGACTACTTTGAACTAGTTGAGAATCAAGAATATTGTGAAAGACTAAATAGAATAAAGAAGTCAATTTTGAAGGAATGAAGGATACAAAGAAAATAATATACTCATAAATATTATACTGAAAATTTAATCTAAGTAGTAATTATGAAAGCTACGAAATGTATGAATAGATACACAACTCACCTGTGATGCGCACAAGTTTTTAATTCTTATCAATTTTTATTATTGCATAGAATTTTTTTTGAGCTTTGATAGAATACTATTTTTTTTCATATCTGATGAGAGAAACTACATTTCAAATCTGATAGGAATCTTTGTCTTGCTGACAGCACATTTCTTTACATCAAAAAAAAAAAACCCCTAAAAATAGGGGATTCCCTGATGGCTCAGAGGTAAAGAATCCACCTGCCAATACAGGAGACACAGTAAGGATCTTCCCTAATCTGGGAAGATCCCACATGCTGCGGGTGACATGTGGCCCATGTGCCGTAACCACTGAGCCCAGGCCCTAGAGCCCAAGCTCCGTAACAAGAGAAGGCACGGCAAGGAGCAAGCCGAGCACTGCAGCAAGAGGAGCCCTGGCTCACCAACACTGGAGAAAGGCCTGTGCAGCGATGAAGACCCAGCACAGTCAAAACAAACAAGCAAAAAAAACCAAGAATAATAAAACGCAAAGCTTCTTTCGAAGAAGGCAATGGCACCCCACTCCAGGACTCCTGCCTGGAAAATCTCATGGGCAGAGGAGCCTGGTAGGCTGCAGTCCAGAGGGTCTCTAAGAGTCGGACACGACTGAGCGACTTCACTTTCACTTTTCACTTTCATGCATTGGAGAAGGAAATGGCAACCCACTCCAGTGTTCTTGCCTGGAGAATCCCAGGAATGGGGGAGCCTGGTGGGCTGCTGTCTATGGGGTCTCATAGAGTAGGACACGACTGAAGTGACTTAGCAAAGCTTCTTTTTGTCCCCATTACCATCTTACTCCAAATCTCTTACCTCAACATTGTATGCTGGTTGTTTATCTATTCTAATGCCACGGTATCTTACAGCCTACAAAACAGAAACCGTTAATTAAACATTTTTAGGTCGAAAAATATACTTCAACTTAAAAAGTTTAAAACCTTGGCCAAATGTACAAAACAGATTAGGGAAGACATTAATAGATGTAACTGATCTGATTCTCATGTTTACTAGTGACCTCTACCATTTTAGGGACATGGCACTCTCTTGAGTATGAACAGTTTCTTTTTCCCCTCTTTCTAAAATAAAAGAGATTGAAAAATAAGGTCATATTCACTTTCAAGACCTGAAGAGGTCCACTGTCCTTAGTATTTGAATTATTAGAAATATAAATGGAGAGAGCATTTTGTACCAAAAATACATAGGAAAAAAATGTAGTCGTGTTTGATACATAATCACAGGTAAAATCTTCCTCTATTGTTGCTGAATATCACTAAGTTTGTATTTGTTTAAAAAATTATACTGGAAAAATACTTGCAATAAACATGAAAAGAGATAACACCCTGATTACATCAAGAGTTCTAGAAGAAACGGTATAAAACCACCTACTGGAAAAATACAGAAAAGAATACAAACAAGCAACTGGCAGAGGAAAAAATACACAAGTGGCAAGTGAAGGCATAAAATATGCTCCATCTTGCTACTAACACAAGGAATACAAATGAAAACAATGATAGATATCTGGCTTCCACTTAGGGTATAGAAAGCTGGAAGGAGAGACGTTTCCACATTACAAACAATAACAAGCTGGAAAATCTATGAAATCCTAATTTTACCTGAACCCTTCTGACAGCAGAGGTCTTAGTGCAACCAACTAAACAGAAATATGAAGAAAGACAGCAGCCTCCAAGGACATGAGTACTGATTTATCTGAGACAGTGAGTAGGAAGAGGAAGACTCCGATACAGTAGGTAAGAACATTTCAGCTTAAATTTGTTGCCACTTGCTAATGGCCAAGTGTGGGACAGAGTAAGAGAACAAAACCCTTGGGAATCAATAAAATGAGGGGCGTTTGCACTCAATGGCATGATCTCCTCCATGGACCTCACTGTGTACTCAGGGAAAGGAAAAGGGACAGGATGGGAGACTAAAGTCAGTCTCCCAGGTGGTGAAGACTGAAATGTGAAAGAGAAGCGGCTGCTGTGGTCAAGGATATACCCTCAGGACACAGATGAAAACCAATAACCTGCTGAATAAAGGCAGGGAAAAAAAGTCCTTTACTCTGAAGATGGGGAGAAGAGATGGTGATCCCACACCATTAGGGATACCCCATTATTTGGGGCATGGCAAGAACCCTGAAAAAGCCTTCTCCCAAACCCAAGGCGCCTCAAAGTTTTCCTCAAACTGAGGCTAAACCAAGACAACTTAGGTTTAGAAAACTCATAATTTATCCATGACGTCACTGAGTTATAAACAGCAGAGAATTCATCAATTTACATTTTCTTACTCATTGTCCAAATAGAATAATTACTATTTACAAAAATTAATGAACAAAGAAAATTATGTTAAGACATATTAAACAAAATGACTCATTATTGTTATTATTATTATTACATACTGGTAACATTGCAGAATGACAAAAAAAACTACACAAAGCCAAATTCTACCTGAGCTCTATATATGTGTTTCCTTAAGGCATTCTTTAGGTCAACAATATCCACATCTGTCCTGATATCCTTGGTTTTTGATTCTTTGGCATGACCAGCAAAAATGGAACTCTTCCTTTCTGTCTGTATACATATAAGAACTACTTTAGACAATGTACCAAAGAGTGCTAACACAAATGCTAAGTATCACAATGGACAATGTAACACCAGAACACATTCATGCAGTGTTAATCACAGCAAAGATCCTTACAACCATATTAGAAAAAGATTACACTACGAAATTTAAAAAAATTAAAAATAGTGTGTTTTAATTGGAAAGTTTTACCTGATATTTACATGTTCCCTTCCTTACGCATTTTCCTTGTAACCTATTCCAAATCTTTTCTGAAACCTCTCTTATTTTTGTTGTCATGTTCCCATAAAAATGGGGCTTCCCAGGTGGCACAGTGGTGAAGAATCCGCCTGCCAATGCAGGAGATGTGGGTTTGATCTGGAGTAGGAAATGGCAACCCACTCCAGTATTCTTGCCTGGAGAATACCATGGACAGAGGAGCTGGGCAGGCTACAGTTCACAGGGTCGCCAAAGTCAGACATGACCGAGCATTCAAACCACAGAACATGATTGTTTATTTACCTTTATCATTTTTCTGAAGATCCTTCTGAATACATGTAAACAATGCTATGGTTTATATGGTAAAACAAAGTTATACTCTAGAAAAATTAGCTCAAGAAGGATCTCATTTCAAAGAAAAGATATTGGGGCTTCCCTGGTAGCTCAGTGGTAAAGAATCCACCTGCAGGAGACAATGATTCTACCTCTGATCTGGGAAGATTCCACATGTCACAGAGCAAGGAAGCCCCTGCACCACAAATATTGAGCCTGTCCAGAGCCCGGGAGCCACAACTCCTGAGTCCATGTGCCACAACTAACTGACGCCTGCACACCCCAGAGCCAACGCTCTGCAACAAGAGAAGCCACTGTTGTGAGAAACCCATGCATCGCAACTAGGGAACAGCCCTTGCTTGCTGCAACTGGAGAAGAGCCCACGCAGCTGCAAAGATCCAGCACAGCCAAAAGGAAACAAATGAATAAAAGAAACATTTTTAAAAAGACAGCTATCTTATTAATAATGGTCTATACTATACAAGGGATGGACAAGATAAACTAAAATTTAGATTAGAATGTATTGCTCAAACTACATACCATGTATTTTCTATTTTAAAAATTTTACCCTCTTTTTCCAGAACCTTTCTTTTCCTTTTTGTCAGGAAAAATAAAACATATTTGAACATCTTGATCATTAATTCAAAGTATTTCTGTACACATGTAAAAATACTTTCATTGTGAACCAAAGCTAAGTATAAAATTATGAATATTATACCAGAAAAAAATGAGAAAATTCTTTCTGTAAGATGTACAGGTTACATTTGACACAGCAAGCAATCACAAAAATCAGATTATATGTAAAGGTGATATTAAGGAAGAACCAGAGAAAACTAAAACTTTTTTTAGCTTAGCTTACAAAATTTTACCTGATCTCTATAAATGTGCTTTCTTAAGGTACTCCTGTCATGTTCAATGTCCTTCCTGGAATCTCTTTCTTTCTCTTTTTTGCGTTTTTTCCTCAAAGTATAAATCCTTTGAATATCTTCATCTTTTTTCTTAATTTCCTTCCACATATATTTAGATCAAAATTAAACAAATATCAACATGAATGATGTACGTTACTAAATCCAAATAAATTCAAGAAGAGTCAGACTTAAAACACATTAAAAATAGTTATATACAATAGGAAACTTCACCTACTGTTGGAGTGGGTATACATGAGTAAAGTATTTTGGAAAGCTTAGTAGATCATTACTTAGTTGCCATTACTTAGTAGAGTTCAACACGTACAGTTCTTATGACCTAGAATTCTCTCAGGCATATATCCTAGGCTAGAGGAACTCTTGAACATGTGCACCAAGAATCAATAAGAAAATGTTCATAGTGCTCATAACAGAAATGCTCATAATTAAAAAACCAAACAATCCATCAAAAACAAACAAAAAGAAACTCAAATACCTATCAATAGTTAAATGGATAAAAAGTGTAATTGTGAAACAATGAAATATATGCACCAGCAAAAAAGCAAGTCACAGAACATTACAAATACCATGAACTACAAAAAGTTCATTAACAGGCAAACTTATTGGGAGGGAAAATAACATATTGGTAGGTAGTAAAACTATAATGAAAAACAAGAAAATAATTAAAACAAATTCCAACAACAGACGTTACCTATCATGGGTAAGAGGAAGAAAAAGGGACACGGTTTGGAAATGACACATAGCACGATGTTCAAAAGTTGGGAATGCTCTATTTCTTAACGTATGTTCATCATTTTACTCTTTCAAAAACTGTACACAAATCCTTTATCAACACATATACACACAGTTCAGAGGAAACAACTTCATAAATGACAATATTAGAAAAGAGTATAAAATATAGATAGCTTTTAATTGGGAAGGTCTTACCTGATTTCCATAAGTACGCCTTCCTAAGGCATTTCTCATTTTAAAAAATTTCAGATTTTTCCTAGAATCTCTGAATTTTTCTTTGCTCTGATGTTCAGTCAAAATAGAACTAATAGTAACATCTTCATCATGATTTTTCATTTCTTTCTGCATGTTTGTAAAAATACTTTAGTTAGAGCATAGATTAAGTAAAGTCTCAACACAACCAACGCAAGTCAAAACAAAAATCTCACTCAGAAAAACAGGTTGTATAACACATATACATAAGATTAAACAGAGTATTATACATTATATTACATTTATAGCTATACTATGATGAAGCAGAAAAATACAGATATTTAGTTCTCAAAGTGTTTGCGCATGTATTTAATTTAGGTATTTTGTTAACTTAATCTTTCTTGGAATCTCTGCTTTTTAAAAAAGTTGCCATATGCTTAATCAAAGCAGATTTGGTTATCTTCATTATTTTTCAAGTATTTGTGAAATACGCTGGATATCAAGTAGAGTTTTCCCATTATTTAGACATATCAAATTAAACATCTCAGAAAATCTCTGTATAGGAAATAGATATGATAACATTGTGCTCAGTCACTTCGGTCGTGTCTGACTCTTTGCAACCCTGTCTGTGGACTGTAGCCCACAGGCTCCTTTATCCATGGAGATTCTCTAGTCAAAAATAATGGGTTGGGTTGCCACTCCCTCCTTCACAGGATCTTCTTCCCTCAGGGACTGAACCCACAAACTTATGTCTTTTGCACTGGCAGGCAGGTTTTTTACCACTAGTGCCACCTGGGAAGCCCTATAATAATCAATATTATTATACTAAGTGTGTGTGTGTGTTAGTTGCTCAGTAGAGTTCAACCCTGTGATCCCATGGATTGTAGCCCACCAGACTCTTATCTATGTCCATGGAATCCTCCAGGCAAGAAGACTGAAGTAGGTAGCCATTCCCTTCTGTAGGGGATTTTCTCGACCATTAAATAAAAGAAAAAGTATTGCAAGCTATATTATTTATTCTTTATACAAAGAAACTTATTTAAAAAAATAGAAATTGCTACCTGAATTTGATAATACATTCTTCTGAGTTCTAAAAAGAACAAGATTATTTACAGATATATTCTTTTTACTTTTTAAAATTGAGATATAACGTACAATATTGTATGTTATAGGTGTATAACACTGTGATTCACAATTTTTAAAGGTTATACTCAACTTATAGTTATTATAAAATACTGGCTATATTCCCTGTGTTGTACGATATATCCCTGCAGCTTACTTCACATGTAATGGTATGTACCTCTTACTCCCCTACCCTCTACTGCACTCTCCTGCCATCACCATTCCCTCTCCGCGCTGGTAACCGCTAGTTTGTTCTCCACATCTGTGAGTCCATTTCGTTTTTGTATTATTCACTAGTCTGCTTTATCTTTTAGATTCCAAATATAAATCATACTGCATTTGTCTTTCTCTGACTTACTTTACAGTGTAACACCCTCCAAGTCCATCTGTGTGTGCTAAGTCACTTCAGTTGTGGCTGACTCTTTGCCACCTTATGGACCATAGCCTGCCAGGCTCTTCTGTCCCTGGGATTCTCCAGGCAAGAATACTGGAGTGGGTTGCCATGTCTTCCTCCAGGGGATCTTCCCAACCCAGGGATCAAACCCACAACTCTTGTATCTCCTGCTTTGGCAGGTGGGTTCTTCACCACTAGCACCACCTGGGAATCCAACTCCATCAATGTTGTTGCAAATGGCAAACTTTCATTTTTTTAACTAAGTAGTATTTTACTATATATGTGTACAAATACACACACATATTTTTATATATATATATATCCCATCTTCTTAATCCATTCATTTGTTGATGAACACTTAGGTTGCTTTCACATCATGGCAGTTTCTTTTTTTTCCCCAATATGTACCCAGGAATGAAACTGCTTAGTCAAATGGTAGTTCCAGTTTTAGTTTTTCTGAGAAACTGCCATACTATTTTCTACAGAGGGTGTACCAATTTATATTCCTACCAACAACTATTTTGAAAAAGCCAGAAAAAATTGCAAAAATATTTTAAGCTCTTGGAATATTTTATTTACTCTCTCCACATATGATTTTGTAAAGTATTATTTAGTTGTGGAAGTTCCAAATTGTTCCTATAATTTTCAAGGAGAAAACTTGACAGATGCAGTAAAAACATATTTTAATTTCTTTCTAATCACATTAAAAAATAGTTTAGACTGTTTTAGTTGCTTCTGCTATCTGAAAAGTTTTAGATGAGAGTCACATATACACTTTCTGAAGGTAATTTTTTATTGCTTGAAGTTCAGAGTCCTTCATGTTTTTGTTTTCCATATTTAATCAAAGTAGAAGTCCCTTATGCCACTGAAGAAAACCTGATCTATATGCAGTAAAATACCTGAATTTAGACCATATATTTAGACCAATACATATATTGCTGACTCCTTCGTAAGACACACATTACATTCAACATATAGAGTTGTTTTACGTAATTGTCATGTGTTGAGAACACACTATGTATTAGAAACTGAATTTCTATATGTACATATGTATTACTTCAATAAGAGCTTCAAAACAGATATAGGACAGTATATATGTTCAAATTATAGACTCAGTATGTTCAGATTATAGACTGAAAATCAGATTTGGGATCCAATACCAGCTCTGGGTGATGCCAAAATCAGTGTTTTTACCAAATAACACCTCTCCTACAATTTTGAAAGAAAAATCAGAAATATAGAAAATTTTTGTTCTTTTAGATGATAAAATGTTACCTGTGTTCTGCACATGGTCTCTTTTAAGGTACCTTTCATTTCAAGAAATCCCATATTTTCCAGGAAATCATTGCTTTTTTCTTGACTGCTATGGTTCTTCCAAGTAGAATTGGTTTGGGAATCTTCATCATTATGAATTTCTTTCTGTATGGATGTAAAAATGGTTTGGGCAACCAGTGAATAATTTCAACATTATATACTCTATGTGATATCCAATTTTATAATTGCAAAATATATTTTAGAGGTCAGTAGAAAAAATGCACCTAAATCAAAGTTTATTAAACACTAGTAAATTCCTTGAAGGGAAAAAAAAATCATTACGACAAAGGTCCTGAATAAAGTAGCAGTAAAAATGTATCTCAAGAAAAGCTAATGTTTTGTTAGTCTAGTAACAGGCAACTCTTTTCATAAATAGTCACAAAAATATTTTATCTAATCCCTTACCAAGTTATAATCTATTTCAAAATTTTCTGATTAGAGATTATTTCTGATTATTTTTCCGCTTTTTACTAATAAGACTTATTTGCAAATCTATCACACAAAGAAAACAGAATAGTTGAACTCACAGCTCTTATTTACTTGAATATTAATAAGCAATTATCTTCACCAAACTCTATCTCAAACACATTTCTCTTGTTAAGAAATCTAAACTGATATTATAACTACCTACTAATAATTTTTTAAAAAGTTGCATGTGTACTTATACATATAATTCTAGAAGTCTAGTAACATAAAGAATTGAGAATAAAGATGAATTCAAGTACTTATGCAAGGATATTCAGAGACTGACTATCTTTACACAGAGACTGGAGAATCACTGTCCTCCTAGGGAGCAATTATGAAATAGCCAAAATGTGCTAAGGCCTGTGGTGTGATCTCTGGTTCCCTTTCACTTGTTCTGGGCTTTCTATATGGATGTGAGGGTACTTTGGCAGCCTGCAATCCTGCCACCAGAGAACAATCCCTAACAGTAGCTGATTACATTTCTTCAGTTACTCAGAAAAGTGAAATGGAAAACTAAGAAAAATGAAGACTTTCCTTCTTTCCTGTTCAATCAAGGTAAGTATTAGTCTGAATGTATAATTTCCATTAAGGACAACTAATGGGGATAAACTCAGTTTCTGGCTTCAAATTTCACACTGTTTCACAGATCCTCAGGCTTAGATCAAAGAATGTCTAAAATATAGGATGCATTAATCACATTTAAGATTCCAGTTACCTAGAATACATATGCAAAAGAACATACCATTATCGTTAGCAACTAGGGAAGAACATACTGTTTTCAAAGTATATTTAAACATCCATTTCAGATGCTATATACTGATCTGTGTATTAAAATGTATAATTAAAGTATCCTATTTAAGTTAAATAGTTAAAAATCAAAACCTGATAAACTATGACATTTTAAATGACACCAAATGTGAAACTTTAGAAAGTAATTTATTTTCTACAGTGCTAAACATCAACATATAATTATCTCCAAGCCACTAATATGTTCTCCAAAGGGCTACCCTTGTGAAAAATATGGGCATTATTTATATGCAAATATTCCTTATTCTTTATTTTATGAATATTTTAGTGCCAACTATACACTAGGCACTGTGTTAGGTATCTGTCTTCTATATGATCTGGGAAAAGACGGCCATGTCTAATTTTCTTCATATAGTATAATGCATTTCCCAAACCGATGAGCAAAAGCTTACCAATTCAGTAAATTATTTTACTATCTAAAACAGGGCAAAATAGTGTGGCAATGATAGCTGCTTTGGGTTCTGATTCGCATACTTAGCTTTGTTTTCTATTTTAAAACAGGTATGGCTATGCTTTGATCTCCAATAGATAAGGCTTTTCTTTGATTAAGTCATACAAGTTGTCATACAACTTCAGTGAATTCACAAGACTGGATAGAGAGCCAGAGAGGTCAAGCAATCAGAACAAGCACCTTTTAAGTGCCCTGTGTTCTACATGGTTGTTTTTTTTTTTGCCACGTCCTGTGGCTTGTTGGATCTTAGTTCCCTGGCCAGGGATTGAACCCAGGCCCCCTGGAAGTGCTGAGTCCTAACCACTAGCCCACCAGGGAATTCCCAGTGTTCTACATGGTTTTTAACTAGTATGTATCCTCATATTCTTAAGCTGAATCTCATAACCCAAGAATGACTACTAGTGTATGGTAATCTTTACAACATTAACTATTTTTAACTACCCAGAAAGAGACCAGGTAAGTATCAAGGAAAGCTATTAATATTCAAAAGAAGAAAAGGGGAGACTCAAGGAGAGCAGTCTTAAAATTTTTTAAGTGCTTGCTCTTACATTTTTGGTCTGATATGACAGTTTTAAGATCATGGGAAAATTATTAAACTCAATTATACTTCACTAACCATAAAATGGGGCCATAATACATACCACATAGGAACATATGGTTTAAAATAAGACTAAATGTAAAAAGTGCTTAGTATAGTGCCTGGCACATAAAAATCAATAAATAATGGCCTAGAGTAACAGTTTTAATAATTTTCATAACAACCAAAGTAAGGTAAGTATTGGTTTTTACATATAAAGGAAGAAATTCCATCACAGAATAAGTGACTTTACTATTGTTAAAGAATTAATAAGTTACAAATCTAGGCCAACAATTAGTTGATTTGGAACAAAAAGTGTGTATTTTTTTCAATTATTACTACTGTATTTCCATAAGAGCTTTCTGTAGTTCATCTTATTTCTTAGGCTGAAAATCAAAAGAAATTTTGAATGTTCCTAAGGATCCTCTCATTTTTGTGAATCTTCTTTGGGCCAAACAACTGAGATTCATTAGTCACTGACTCTTCTGTATCTCTACACTTTGCACGTGATTTTAACAATGCACAATACACACTAAACTGTATTCCACATTCTGTTTTTGCAATGTTCTATTTTTGCAGTCTGGCAGGTGGTCTTCTTCATTTTCCACAGTGCACAGAAGAGAGCCTGGTAAGCAAAAGTCTTCAATAAGTATCTATAAACTTGAACTAAATAATTCCTGATTCTGTTACTAAGTGACTTTCCAGAAAATTAAGGAGATTAAACAAAACTATTTCTTTTAAACAACTGCTTAACTGTTACTTTGAGCTCAGTCATTTTATATGGCAACCCTTCTTAGAGGACACTTCAGGATCCATCTAATGAGGACTGTATTACATTCTATGCCAAAGCGGTTATGAATGGTTATGAACTAACTCTCAGCTGTCTACTCGAGTTTATAAAAAACGTATGCTAAAACAAATACAAGTTAGAGATTGTCTTTAAGTTTGCTTGATATACTATTGCTGCTCTCTTGTACTTCAGCAGCTGAATGTGACTGTAGTCAGACTACTGCAAAATAAGATGATAGAGAAAGCACATTATTATATTTTTTCATTTCTTTCCATAGAAAAAGGGGAATTTAGACCCTTTTTCTAATTTAGTTTAGAATGGTTCTCATTCTGTTGACAGTTAACACTACCTTTAAACCGTTTAGATACATCAGATAGGATGCTTTTAGCTACCGTTAACAGAAAACCAATTCAAAGTAACGTAAACAGCATGGAAATTCCTACCTCACAGAATGGCAATATGGTCCAGTGCTAGGTCAGGCTTCAGGGCTGCCTAATCCAGCACCTCAAGTATCTCTCTGGGAGTCTACATTCTGTCTCTAAACTCTGCTGTCTACAGGATTGGTTTCATCCTAAGGCTACTTCTTCTCATGGTCAAAGAATGGCATTTTTCCACTTCACATCTAACAGATGCCAGGCTGCCAGAGGCTTTTTTCAGAATGAAAAAGAAACTTCCCAGAAGCTCTTACATACCTCTCTTTATGTCCCATGAATTAGAACTGGTTGACATGCCCATTCCTAGACCAATCACTGTCAAAGACAATGAGATTATCCACAGTCCAAGCAGATCCATCCTCTGAACTAAGGTTAAATTTCCAATCCACACTGCTGCTACTCAGTAGGGAAAGGTAATTACAGAATGATATATTACATCTACTCTTGGAATACTCAAGGGTCATTCATAATTTCTATATTAATCCACCAAATATAGATATAAAATGAGAATTCATGTGCCAGGCTTATGCAAAATGATTCAGATATAACTATGGAAAAGACAGACATCATCTTTGAGGACACAGTGCTTTGGTTTATTAACAGATGGGGGAAAAGACATTAACCAGATAACTAGCCAATTAATTAATTACGATTGTGATGAGTACTATAAAGCAAAATAATGATATCAGAACACATTATAGGTGGACCTAACTATCTTAATAAGAAGGCCAGGGAGGCTTTCTTAAAGAGGCAACATTATAACTGCAAACTGAATAATGAGCAGAAAGTAGGCAAGCACAGGGACCGAGAGAGTAGTGAGTGGAAAGGAACTTTTTAGGAAGAGAAAATAGCTTTGCAGAAGATACTGATGTAGGAAGTAGCTTAACCTGTTTAAGAAATTGGGAGAAGGCAGTTATAGTATAGCAAGCATAGGAAAAAGCAGAGCAGGTTATAGTTGCAAAGGTAGGAGTGACAGGAACCCTGTGGGAACTTAAAGCCATGTTAGAGGTTTACAACTTTATCCTATGGCAATAGGAAGCCAGTGGAGAATTTTAAGTGGGAAAGTGACAGCATCAGAACTATTTTAGAAAGAGCATTTTAGCTGTTCCCTCTGAATGAAGCCGAGTGGACTAGAGCAAGAAAAGGTAAGAGTTATTAGGAAATTAGCAAGAGTAGCAGCAAAGAAGCAGAACAACAGGGAGAGTAAAAAGGAGTTGATTCCAGCACAAGGACAGGAGGATGAACTGAACATGATGTTAGTACAGCAGAGAAGTAGTTTATTCAAGACGCATTCATAATAAAATCAATAGGATTTGGTAGCTGACAAGACGTGGGGAATAAAGGAAAGGAAGTTTTCAAGAGTGATTCCCAAGTTTCTAATATAAATTATTAAATAAAAGGTTGTATATGAAATAGGAAACACTGAAGGAGCTAATTTTCCCTAGAAGACCAAGATTCAATTTTTAGACATACTGCAGGTTCTCTTCCATCCTGAGTCAACCTTCTAAAAATTTTTTTCTGTGCTTACTTTCAAAGCAATTCTTCTAGGGTTATTTCCATTCAGACAACTTAAGGAGTGGTATGCGTACCAAGTGGGGAGATGCTGGTGGAGGAAGAGGACAGGAAAATAGTTCTGAATTCCTAGAAACAGCTTTCTCTTTTCCAGTGGGAGAATATGTGAAGAATTCTCACATGATACTATAGCCCACTGATGTTTTATTTATACTGATTCAAAATGCTTAATATTATTTTATAATAAATATCACCAAAGCACTGAAAACAAAAGTAGAGACTCTGGATAAGACAAATTTTAAATGTAGTAAGCAAGCTCCCTTTAGCTTTACCAGAAGTATTTTCAAATATTTAAATAATTCAGAGTAATTGCCTTAAAAATGTCATTTTAATTCTAATATTTTCAAAACTCAGAACATAATTTGATTTTATATATTCACTGTATCAATTTTATAAAATAAACATTTAAAAATGCTTAAAAAAAAAAAAAAACCTTACCTCTAAAAGAAAATCTTCTAGATACTGAATTGGATAGAACGGAGCCTTAAAGTCATCTTTTTCTTGTTCAGCCTTGATTCTTGCATTACTGGCAATCACATGAGTTATTCCTGTTGGTGAATTTTTTGGTAAAATAACATTTGCTTTTCCAGCCTCCAAAACTCTAAAATGTAAACAGCATAGAAAAGTGTATTAAAAAGAAAATATTTAGCCAAATTATCTAAATCAATTACTTCCCAGGAGTAGGTGCAGACCTTTCGGAAAGGAATTAACTTCTTTGGTCTATTTGAGTACCATGAAGAATAATTACTGCAATGACTACCTAAACTGTTAAGTTTTTCAGAACAGATGCTTAAGAAATCATGCTATTCTCTATTTATCCATTTCTTGATATAGGGAAAGTTTTCAAGGAATCAAGAATACTAAGTTTATTCCCTAAGTAAAAGTCACCTCTATAAGCCAAAAAAGGAAGAAGTCTAAGAGAGTATTTCACCTCAAAAAGCAACATACCTCCAAAAAAACCATTCTGAACCACAAAAAATGGAACTAAAGTTGCCAACCTTCTTCTAAAAATTTACCTTTTGAAAAAGTTTAACTTTTAAAAAAGTTTAACTATATTAAGAAATACATTTTACATTTAGGCTCAAAAGACACAGACACATCCCAAAATTAAAGTTCATTACTGCTGAGGATTTAGAAAGCTACAGAAGAACACTGCAATGACCTTACAATAACAGAAAGTCAAGTAATCCACAAAAGTATAACTTTTCATGAACTCAGAGAACTGAGATAATAAGCTAATTAAGAAACTGAATTTCCAAAGGAGCACTCAGCACCTTTGTGAAGAGACTGAATGCCCAAACTATTTTACTTTTGCCAGAGCACAGGACAGAAGTAGCCACCATAAATGCAAGTAAGAGTCTGGTAATATTTAAATAAATTTAAAGGCCAAGTGTAGGTAGTATGACAGTTTAGAATAACTGAGAATCCCTGACACATGAAAGGATGTCCCCTCAGTTGCAAGCTCTTTGCCCCCAGCCTCTATTAAGGATTCCTGAAAAAATTAGGAGCAAGTAACAGCGGGAATCCCCGATGGTAGTGAAGATGGGCCCAGTGGGGACTGCCTGACAACAAGAAATAGACATAAAACCAGAACCACTTCCCTGGTTCCATCTCTCTTATGAAGCAGAAGCCTGAAGCCATCTGGGTAAGATAAAGTTTTTTGACTTCAGAACCCAGGAAAAGAGGCACTGGTTTTTGGAAGAGTGGAAGTTAACACACATCTGCCTTTGGGAAAGGGGTAGGAAAGCCTCCTGCTGTGCAGCCCAGAAGAGACTGGATAAAGGACAGAAGCAAAAGCCACCTGTACCTGGAGAGGGGGCAGGAATGCCACTTGGGCCTAGGTCCCTGGACTTATACAAAGCAGACACCTAAAGCTGTGGGAGATGTGGAATTTTTCTTTTACTGCCTACCATACAAGGGAGAATTTGGCTGTCATGGCTTCACTGAGACAGAAACAGTAAGTGTTATCTCAACCTGAGACCAAGAAGAATGATTAAGACTACTAAGGTCTGTCTAGTCAAGACTATGGTTTTTCCTGTGGTCACGTATGGATGTGAGAGTTGGACTGTGAAGAAGGCTGAGCGCCGAAGAATTGATGCTTTTGAATTGTGGTGTTGGAGACGACTCTTGAGAGTCCCTTGGACTGCAAGGAGATCCAACCAGTCCATTCTGAAGGAGATCAACCCTGGGATTTCTTTGGAAGGAATGATGCTGAAGCTGAAACTCCAGTACTTTGGCCACCTCATGCGAAGAGTTGACTCATTGGAAAAGACTCTGATGCTGGGAGGGATTGGGGGCAGGAGGAGAAGGGGACGACCGAGGATGAGATGGTTGGATGGCATCAGGAGATCAACCCTGGGATTTCTTTGGAAGGAATGATGCTGAAGCTGAAACTCCAGTACTTTGGCCACCTCATGCGAAGAGTTGACTCATTGGAAAAGACTCTGATGCTGGGAGGGATTGGGGGCAGGAGGAGAAGGGGACGACCGAGGATGAGATGGTTGGATGGCATCACCGACTCGATGAACGTGAGTCTGAGTGAACTCCGAGAGATGGTGATGAACAGGGAGGCCTGGCGTGCTGCGATTCATGGGGTCGCAAAGAGTCGGACACGACTGAGCGACTGAACTGAAAGCTTATCCAACGGACAAAAACACACCAACCCTTATCCTCCAGCCAAGAAGTGAGTAAGAAGCAACAGGGGAAGGATACACATAATTAAATGTATAAAAGCACAAGCGAATATTTTTGGATGTAAAGTTTAGAGATCTTGATTGTAGTTTGGTAACATAGGAGCGTAAATTTGTCCAAACTCATCAAAATGTACACTAAGAAATTTTGCATTTTACAGTCTATACATTACACTTCAGTAAAAATAACAAAAAGCCCTCAGACTACCCCCTTCCTGCAAAAAAGTCACAGCAGTCTTGAAACACACTTTACTAAATAAGAAGTCTTAAAATATGATGCAAAATATAAAAAGAAATGAAATGATGAGAGAAACAGTATGAACCATGAAGACATTACATAAACTTAGAAAAAACCCTTTGTGTAATGTAATACTTCACTTACAAAAATCTATTAAGTGCTTCACAACTGAAAACAAATGTCTCCTAATTAAAAGAATTTTTTTACTTGAGTTGGCCTAGAAATAACACAGAAAAAAAAACAGAGACCCTGAGAATAATGCAATGCTATAAAGTAGATTCTGTTCCATTAGACACATAATACTTAAATGAGCAGAATGACTTAACCAGGCAATCAACGAGTAAATCACCATAGTTCTTTCTGGAATTAATGAGTGACTGCAAAGATATACAAAAAAATAACTACAAAGAAATGCAAAAGGTATATAGACTTAACAGAAGTAGAAGATATTAAGAAGAGCTGGCAGGAATACACAGAAACTATACAAAAAATGGTCTTAATGACCCGGATAATCACGATGCTGTGATTACTCACCTAGGGCCAAACATCCTAGAGTGTAAAGGCAAGTGGGCCTTAGGAAACATTACTACGAACAAAGCTAGTGGAGATGATGGAATTCGAGCTAAGCTATTTCAGATCCTAAAAGATGATGCTGTGAAAGTGCTCAACATGCCCGCAAATTTGGAAAACTCAGCAGTGGCCACAGGACCATTCCAACTACAAAGAATGTTCAAACTGCTACACAGATGTACTCATTTCACATGCTAGCAAAGTTATACTCAAAATTCTCCAAGCTAGGCTTTAGTAGTACTTGAACCGAGTACTTGAACTTCCAGATATACAAGCTGGATTTAGAAAAGACAGAGGAATAAGAGAAAAAACTACCAACATCAGTTGAATCATAGAAAAAGAGAATTCCAGAAAAACATCTATCTTTGATTCATTGACTATGCTAAAGCCTTTGACTGTATAGATCACAACAAACTGTGGAAAATTCTTAAAGAGATGGGAATACCAGGTCACCTTACCAGCCTCCTGAGAAACCTGTATGCAGGTAAGAAGCAACAGTTAGAACTTGACATGGAACAACAGATTGGTTCAAAACTGGGAAGAGAGTACGTCAAGGCTATATATTGTCACCCTGCTTATTTAACTTATATGCAGAGTACATCATGAGTAATGCCAGGCTGGATGAAGCTCAACCTGGAATCGAGATTGCTGGGAAATGTATCTATAACCTCAGATATGCAGATGACACCACCCTAATGGCAGAAAGTAAAGAGGAACTAAACAGTCTCCTGATGAAGGTGAAAAACGAGAGTGAAAGAGCTGGCTTAAAACTCAACATTCAAAAAATGAAGATCATGGCATGTGGTCCTATCACTTCATGGCAAATAAACAGAGAGAATGGAAACAATAATAGACTATTTACTTGGGCTGCAAAATCACTGCAGACAGTGATTATAGCCATGAAATTAAAAGACGCTTACTCCTTGGAAGAAAAGCTACGACAAACCTAGATAGCATATTAAAAAGCAGAGACATCACTTTGCTGACAAAGGTCTATCTTGTCAAAGCTGTTTTTTCCAGTAGCCACGTATGGATTTGAGAGGTGAATCATAAAGAAAGCTGAGTGCCAAACAAATGATGCTTTCAAACTGTGGCGTTGGAGAAGACCTTTGAGAGTCCCTTGGACTGCAGGGAGATCAAACCAGTCAATCCTATAGGAAATCAATCCTGAATATTCATTAGAAGGACTGATTCTGAAGCTCCAATACTTTGGCCACCTGATGTGAAGAGCCAAATCATTAGAAAAGACTGAGGGCAGGAGAAGGGGACGACAGAGGCTGAGATGGTTGGATGGCATCACCAACTTAATGCATATGAGTTTGAAGAGCAAACTCTATGAAAGGAAGCCTGGCCTGCTATAGTCCATGTGGTCGCAGAGTCAGACACACTGAGCAACTGAACAGCAATAATTTAAAAAAACCAAAATTGTTGTCACATTCACTGCTTTAGCTTTTATGAGATCTCACCTTACAAGAGAGTCACTTCGCTTATCAGCTCTAACAAGGAGGACAACTTTCCATCTATGGAAGGCTCCAGGAGCACCAGTGCGTTTCAGTTCTTCTCGCCATCTTTTAGGTGCAGATTGCATTTGAGGTGAATAATGGGAGTCTTTTTCAATTTTATATCCCCATTCGTAAGTTGTTTCATCAAGCCATCTCCCACTTTGGGCACTATGAATTATGTAGTCCTTAGTTAGTACCCACTTTCCTAGAAAGCAAATGAACTGTTAGTCACAAAAGAATTTTGGTTCTGATAAATGGGAAAAAAATAAAGACCAAATAACAAATAAAATTTGCTCTGTTTCATCATGTCTTTTTCTACACTGCCAATGTTATCTTTGAATTATGTTTTCCTACATTTTCTGATAATGAAAGACCTAAACATCACTGAACATTATATGTAATCTTTCTTATGATAAATAATTATAATTCTGTTACTGTGTAAAATATAAAGTGAAGGATTAATAAAATATATTGAATTATGACTATTATTACTTAGAAATTTGAATGAGTTTTATATTCTTTTCCAAACTGTCTCTTATACACATCTTGTTTACAGCATTATTATACTTTATAAAACAATGAATTTTCAAGGATATTTAATAACATTCTGTAGTTTCTTTATCTAGGCATCAATGATCTTTTTAAACAGCAGATAAAATGCATGTTTTCATCTGTGGAGATAATAATGAATCCAAATGTTTTTCTGGTAAATTACTAAAAAAAACAAAAACAATAAATTCACCTGAGTCACACCTGAGTCAAATATTGAAGTGAAGAAAAAAAAAAAGCAAGTGGACTAATGATACACCAAATCAATCACAGTAAAGCAAACTATAAAAGGAACATCAATGGTGACAAGCAGAGAGGAGATTAAGCCCTAATAAAGGTTCAGAAAATTTAAAATCTTAGTAAAACTCAATGATTGATGCTTCACAGGATGGATGGGAGGGGAAGCAGAGCAAGAGAATAAAAACAGAAACTCTTCCATGATAGATCAAAGGAAAGAAACTTGACTGAGAATAGCTGAGGCTTCAACAAAGGCTTTTTTTTAAAAGGTATTTTGTACCAAACCTTTCTGTTAAAAAATATTTTTTTCTTATATAAAGCACTTACACTAGGTGAAGTAAATATTTCTGCCTCTTCAATACATTTTTCAAGTGTTATTCAGAAAATCAAAGCAAAACTAATACATCAAATATTTTCAGAAAAATATCAGAAAGAACCACATTTATATTTGATACAGTAAACCAACTACCTTTCAAGAGATTAAAGCATTTTTTTCTTCACCACGAGGATTTTTTCTTTCAAAAGTAAGGGGAAGGTAGTTAACTCACCTGCTGCACAAGCCGCTAAGAATTTCTCACTCTTACATAGGCGTTCAGCTATTAGATGTGTACAATTTTTGTATTTCTGCAAAGAAAAATCCACACAAAAAATGCTATTAAGGTAAGATTTCCTTTTTAACATATTCTGTCTATCTTTACAATTCAAGGGGGCATTTTATCATTTTTAGGACAGTACTTTAATTTTAGTTATTCTTTAACTATACCTTGAACTGTACTCACCTCACTCTTGATAAAAGTACAATCCAGCTTTAAAAGCAATTTGCCCAGAGCTTCTTTTTCTTCTACCTTAAATCCTGTCATCTGGATAATATGCTTTGGGGCACCATCTTCCATCTAACATATAAAGAAGACAACATATGTTAAACATGTTATTCATACAGTTGACATTATTTTTTAACTATGAGTGATAAAAATAAAAAATAAGCCTTTGACTGTGTGGATCACAATAAACTGTGCAAAATTCTGAAAGAGATGGGAATACCAGACCACCTAACCTGCCTCTTGAGAAATCTGTATGCAGGTCAGGAAGCAACAGTTAGGACTGGACATGGAACAACAGACTGGTTCCAAATAGGAAAAGGAGTACGTCAAGGCTGTATATTGTCGACCTGCTTATTTAACTTCTATGCAGAGTACATCATGAGAAACGCTGGACTGGAAGAAACACAAGCTGGAATCAAGATTGCCGGGAGAAATATCAATAACCTCAGATATGCAGATGACACCACCCTTGTGGCAGAAAGTGAAGAGGAGCTAAAAAGCCTCTTGATGAAAGTGAAAGAGGAGAGCGAAAAAGTTGGCTTAAAGCTCAACATTCAGAAAACAAAGATCATGGCATCCGGTCCCATCACTTCATGGGAAATAGATGGGGAAACAGTGGAAACTGTGTCAGACTTTACTTTTTTGGGCTCCAAAATCACTGCAGATGGTGACTGCAGCCACGAAATTAGAAGACGCTTACTCCTTGGAAGAAAAGTTATGACCAACCTAGATAGTATATTCAGAAGCAGAGACATTACTTTGCCGACTAAGGTCTGTCTAGTCAAGGCTATGGTTTTTCCTGTGGTCATGTATGGATGTGAGAGTTGGACTGTGAAGAAGGCTGAGCGCCGAAGAATTGATGCTTTTCAAGTGTAGTGTTGGAGAAGACTCTTGAGAGTCCCTTGGACTGCAAGGATATCCAACCAGTCCATTCTGAAGGAGATCAGCCCTGGGATTTCTTTGGAAGGAGTGATGCTAAAACTGAAACTCCAGTACTTTGACCACCTCATGCGAAGAGTTGACTCACTGGAAAAGACTGATGCTGGGAGGGATTGGGGGCAGGAGGAGAAGGGGACGACCGAGGATGAGATGGTTGGATGGCATCACGGACTCGATGGACGTGAGTATGAGTGAACTCTGGGAGATGGTGATGAACAGGGAGGCCTGGCGTGCTGCGATTCATGGGGTTGCAAAGAGTCAGACATGACTCAGCGACTGAACTGAAGATATAAGGCTTAACTGTAAATACCAATGTTCAAATGCTAATGTGCAACAGAAATTAGTTTTAAATGTGACCTTATCAAAATGTGGCTGTAAATAAAATGATTTGTTTTATGGTTTGAACACTGAAAGATTTACCTGCTACTAGAACACACTGATGAGCATAATTCTTCAGAAAAAGACAAATACTTTAAAAATTTCATCATAATAGTAGGTTCATTTTAAACTATTGTTTTTGCTAAGACAGAAAAGGCATGGACCTAAAAGAAGCAGAAGATATTAAGAAGAGGTGGCAAGAATATGAAGAAGAACTGTACAAAAAAGGTCTGAATGACCTGGATAACCACGATGGTGTGATCACTCATCTAGTGCCAGACATCTTAGAGAGTGAAGTCAAGTGGGCCTTTGGAAGCATTACAACAAAGCTAATGGAGGTGATGGAATTCCAGCTAAGCTATTTCAAACCCTAAAAGATGATGCTGTGCAAGTGCTACACTCAATTTGCCAGCAAATCTGGAAAACTCAGCAGTGGCCACAGGACTGGAAAAGGTCAGTTTTCATTCAATCCCAAAGAAGAGCAATGCCAAAGAATGCTCAAACTACCACACAACTGTACTCATTTCACATGTTAGCAAGGTTATGCTCAAAATCCTTCAAGCTAGGCTTCAACAATATGTAAATGGAGAGTTGCCAGATGTACAAGCTGGATTTAGAAAAGGCAGAAGAACCAGAGATCAAATCGCAAACATCCACTGGATCATAGAAAAAGCAGAATTCCAGAAAAACATCTACCATCTACTACTGCTTTACTGACTGCACCAAAGCCTTTGACTGTGTGGACCACAACAAACTGTGGAAAATTCTGAAAGAGATGGGAATACCAGATCACCTTATCTGGCTCCTGAGAAACCTGTATGCAGGTCAAGAACCAACAGTTAGAACCAGACATGGAATAACCAACTGGTTCAAAACAGGGAAAGGAGAATATTAAGGCCATGTGTTGTCACCCTGCTTATTTAACTTATATGCAGAGTACATCATTCAAAATGATCCAGCCTATGTTGGGCTGGATGAAACACAGCTGGAATGAAGACTGCTGGGAGAAATATCAATAACTTCAGATATGCAAATAACACCACCCGAATGGCAGATAGCAGAGAAAAACTAAAGAGCCTCCTGATGAAGGTAAAAGCGGAGAGTGAAAATGCTGGCTTAAAACTCAACATTCAAAGATCATGGCATCTGGTCCCATCACGTCATGGTAAATAGAAAGTGAAAACTAGGAAACAGTGACAGACTTTATTTTCTTGGACTCCAAACTTACTGTGGACGGTGACTACAGCTATGAAATTAAAGACACTTGCTCCTTGGAAGAAAAGCTATGAGAAAACCTAGACAGCATATTAAAAAGCAGACACATCATTTGGCAGACAAAGGCCCATATAGTCAAACCTATGGCTTTTCCAGTAGTTATGTACAGATATGAGAGTTGGACCATAAAAAGGCTGAGTGCCAAAGAATTAATGCTTTTGAACTTTGGTGTTGAAGACTCTTGAGAGTCCCTTGGACTGCAAGAAGATCCAACCAGTCCATTCTGAAGGAGATCAGTCCTGAATATTCATTGCAAGGACTGATGCTGAAGCTGCAATACTTTGGTCACCTGATGTGAAGAGCTGATTCATTGGAAAAGACCTTGATGCTGGGAAAGATTGAGGGCAGGACGAGAAGGGGACGACAGTGGATGGGATGGCCAAACGGCATCACTTATTCAATGGACATGAGTTTAGCAAACTCCAGGAGATACTGAGGAGAAGCCTGGCATGCTGCCGTCCATGGCGTCACTAACAGCTAGACAAGACTGAGCAACTGAAGAATGACTGGACACTTGTGGACAATGACACACAGATCTCATACCAATTTTCAGTGTTTGTGGACAGATACTGAACAGTATGTATAAATAAGTCAATGGAGAACTTAAACTTATGGTATCACAGTATTTACATCAAATATTATAGGAGGTATACGGGAACTTGGGCTCCCAGGTGGCACAGTGGTTAAAGAAACCACCTGCTGATACAAGAGACATGGGTTTAATCCCTGGGTCAAGAAGATCCCCAGGAGGAGGAAATGGCAACCCGCTCCAGTATTCTTGCCTGGAACATTCCATGGACAGAGGAGTCTCAGGGGCTACAGTCCATGCAAAGAGTCAGACATGAGTGAGCCACTGAGCACATACACACATACTAAATTATTCCTAACTAGATTTCTTAACTGTGTACATGTTACTTTCATCACCTACAAAGTAGACTGAACAAAATTACATAGTTTCAAATTTATTTTGACGCAGTCATTAATTTATATTTAAATGAAGGTGATGGCACCCCACTCCAGTACTCTTGCCTGGAAAATGCCATGGACAGAGGAGCCTGGGGAGCTGCAGTCCATGGGGTCGCACAGAGTCGAACACGACTGAACCGACTTAGCAGCAGCAAACTGTACTTTGTATTTGAGATGGCACGTTTCTTGGTCAAGAAAAAGAAAATTTACAACATTCCTAGTTAGACTAATAGTTGTTAAATAGAGAAAAACAACAGAATGGCAAAGACTAGAGAACTCTTCAAGAAAATTAGAGATACCAAGGGAACATTTCATGCAAGGATGGGCTTGATAAAGGACAGA
The DNA here is from genome assembly GCA_006410635.1 of Cephalophus harveyi. NCBI lineage: Eukaryota > Metazoa > Chordata > Mammalia > Artiodactyla > Bovidae > Cephalophus > Cephalophus harveyi. The sequence continues at coordinate 222,373 of SJYT01013272.1, read as the reverse complement.
AATGGTATGGACCTAACAGAAGCAGAAGATATTAAGAAGAGGTGGCAAGAATACACAGAAGAACTGTACAAAAAAGAGCTTCACGACCAAGATAATCACGATGGTGTGATCACTCATCTACAGCCAGACATCCTGGAATGTGAAGTCAAGTGGGCCTTAGAAAGCATCACTACAAACAAAGCTAGTGGAGGTGATGGAATTCCAGTGGAGCTATCTCAAATCCTGAAAGATGATGCTGTGAAAGTGCTGCACTCAATATGCCAGCAAATTGGGAAAACTCAGCAGTGGCCACAGGACTGGAAAAGGTCAGTTTTCATTCCAATCCCAAAGAAAGGCAATGGTAAAGAATGCTCAAACTACCGCACAATTGCACTCATCTCACATGCTAGTAAAGTAATGCTCAAAATACTCCAAGCCAGGCTTCAGCAATACGTGAACCGTGAACTTCCAGATGTTCAAGCTGGTTTTAGAAAAGGCAGAGGAACCAGAGATCAAATTGCCAACATCCACAGGATCATGGAAAAAGCAAGAGAGTTCCAGAAAAGCATCTATTTCTGCTTTATTGACTATGCCAAAGCCTTTGACTGTGTGGATCACAATAAACTGTGGAAAATTCTGAAAGAGATGGGAATACCAGACCACCTGACCTGCCTCTTGAGAAATCTGTATGCAGGTCAGGAAG
>SJYT01013272.1:200402-221312 GCA_006410635.1 Cephalophus harveyi | reverse complement strand
AAAGTTATGACCAACCTAGACAGCATATTCAAAAGCAGAGACATTACTCTGCCGACTAAGGTCCATCTAGTCAAGGCTATGGTTTTTCCTGTGGTCATGTATGGATGTGAGAGGTGGACTGTGAAGAAGGCTGAGTGCTGAGGAATTGATGCTTTTGAACTGTGGTGTTGGAGAAGACTCTTGAGAGTCCCTTGGACTGCAAGGAGATTCAACCAGTCCATTCTGAAGGAGATCAGCCCTGGGATCTCTCTGGAAGGAATGATGCTAAAGCTGAAACTCCAGTACTTTGGCCCCCTCATGCGAAGAGTTGACTCACTGGAAAAGACTCTGATGCTGGGAGGAATTGGGGGCAGGAGGAGAAGGGGACGACTGAGGATGAGGTGGCTGCAGTCACCATCTGCAGTGATTTTGGAGCTCAAAAAAATAAAGTCTGACACTGTTTCCACTGTTTCCCCATCTATCTCCCATGAAGTGATGGGACCAGATGCCATGATCTTCGTCTTCTGAATGCTGAGCTTTAAGCCAACTTTTTCGCTCTCCTCTTTCACTTTCATCAAGAGGCTTTTTAGCTCCTCTTCACTTTCTGCCAGAAGGGTGGTGTCATCTGCATATCTGAGGTGATTGATATTTCTCCCGGCAATCTTGATTCCAGCTCGTGCCTGTTCCAGCCCAGCGTTTCTCATGATGTACTCTGCATAGAAGTTAAATAAGCAGGGTGGGAATATACAGCCTTGACGTACTCCTTTTCCTATCTGGAACCAGTCTGTTGTTCCATGTCCAGTTCTAACTGTTGCTTCTTGACCTGCATACAGATTTCTCAAGAGGCAGGTCAGGTGGTCTGGTATTCCCATCTCTTTCAGAATTTTCCACAGTTTATTGTGGTCCACACAGTCAAAGGCTTTGGCATAGTCAATAAAGCAGATGTTTTTCTGGAACTCTCTTGCTTTTTCCATGATCCAGCAGATGTTGGCAATTTGATCTCTGGTTCCTCTGCCTTTTCTAAAACCAGCTTGAACATCAGGGAGTTCACGGTTCACGTATTGCTGAAGCCTGGCTTGGAGAATTTTGAGCATTACTTTACTACCAGCAGAACACATAATAACATACAAAGCCACATGGGAATTATAAGGCATATAACCAAAACCAGGGAGAAAAACCACTATCACTAATTTCAGAGAATGAGAAAGCCTTTAAGAAAATTTCCTAGAGAAAATAATAGGTCTTTTCAGAAACACGGAAACCTATCTGTGAATACCACCTTGGTATTTTAACGGAAAAGGCAATCTAATTGTTTTTCTAGTTCCTGAAAGTCATTTTCATCAGAGAAATACAAGTGTTTTAACCATATAGATTTCACCTACTACCTGTATTTTATTTACGTATTTATGAGTCTGAAAAACAATTTAGTAGGTATTTCAAGAAAAATGCGGCCAAAGAAGGGAAGTTTGAGTAGCCTTTAACATCTGGCTATTTTTAAGTGCTTGGACTTCCCTGGGTCGTCCAGTGGCTGAGAATCTGCCTGCCCATGCAGGCAATGTGGGTTCCTTCCCTTGTTCAGGAAGATTCCACATGCTGTTGGGCAACTAAGTCCATGCGTCACATCTACCAAAGCCCCTGCTCCCTAGAATCTGTGCCCCACAAGAGAAGCCACAGCAGTGAGAAGCGCAGGCACCACGAGGGGATAGCCCCTGCTCGCTCCAACTAGAGAAAGCCCAGGCAGAGAAAAGCCAGTGCAACCAAGCTACCAACCAACCAGCCAATAACCTGGAAAAACAGAAAAGAGAATTAAAAAAATAAAATGCCCACATAGAGAAACGACTATTAAGTAACAGGAAACACAGAAAGCAACAACAACAAAATCACTGTAATGCTCCTCAAAAGTCTGATTTAAAAGCTATTTTAGGGGTTCCCTGGTGGTCCAGGGGCTAAGCATCTGCCTTGCAATGCAGGAACACTGGTTTGATCCCTGATCCTGGAAGATCCCACATGCTGCGGGGCAACTAAGCCCATGCGCCCAGGGCAGGTACTCCGCAACAAGAGGAGCCACAGCAATGAGAACCCTATGCTGCAACTAGAGAGTAGCCCCCAGTCTCTGCAACTATAGAAAGCCTGCACACAGAAGTGAAGACCCAGTGCTGTCAAAAATAGAACAGATAAAAAAAAAATTGTTTTCAATAGGTAGTATCTTAAATTGTATTTTTCTGCTTCCTGAGAACTAAATATGTTATGAAGAAATATAAGGAAAAAAAAACTATCATTATGTTCCTCTTTTATATCAAGTTAGGAACAGCTATTTCACAATTTGAATGTTATTAACAAGGTGACATTTTAACATATTTTAGATTGATGTACAAATTATGATTTGGACTTATAAGAGTTGTATATAATGCAAAGTATTCATCCTAAATCATACTGTCCTTATGATGGAATAAATACAGCCGCCTTGTATATTTAACAACATTTTCTATCAAAGCAAGAGTCTACAGTAAAAGGAAAACAGGATCAACTGTGCTCAGTGGTAGAAATCAAGAAAACCTTTTTAAAGCAACTTCTTTCCTTTGAAAAACAATGAAAATGAAACTGATATTAAACAAGCAAAGAGGAAAAGTGAATAAAAAAGACAGGTGAAGAAGTTAGACTTCCTGATTCAAAGCACATGAAAATATAAGTGTTAAAAGACAAATCAGAACATAGGAAACTAACAAGTTTATCAGAAAAACTGGGGCTATTGGCTAAACTTCCAAAGAATCTCAAATTGCAGTGACGGCACATAATAACTAGCTGTTTTTTCTTTTTTAAAAACCAAATTCCATTAATCTAATCTAATAGAGTCCTATAATGAAATGATCTCCTTGAACAGAATTTACATTTAGCAATCCTTCTTACCACCACATCATATGACAAACTAATAACCACAGGTCTAAGTCATATAGTTACAAGGGAAAATAGTTATCAATATTTGCAGGAATAGACGTAAACATACACAGATATTATGTATTTGTTTAGACTTAAAAAATTAGTGGCTTAGTGTCTCTTCCTATGACCCTGTAGGAGTTAAAAAAAAAAAACAATAATAGCCTGACATACCAGTGCACCCAAAGAAAGTACTATACAAAACTGATGCTAATACCTATCAATTACCCAGATAATTCAAAGTGAAGTTTTGTGCTGGTAATAGGTTCTGGGATACGGAGGATGAAGAGCTAACTGCTAGAAGTCTTCCCTCAGGAAATAAGGTAAATAAACTGTGATATAATTGTTCCAGTAGTATTTCCAGAAATTAGATATTTTTCTAGAACTTGTAGGGGCGTAATCCTTGACGTATTCACACAGAAGATACTACCCTAACACAATAACAGGAAAAGAAAAACAAACAAAACCCCACAGCATTCATTTTTAAGTTAAATGCATTATCTTTATCATCAAAAAGTTTAAAAATATATGAGATTTTCAGTTAAAGAAGATGCTCTTAATTTTCAAAACTTTTGCAATAATTAAAAAGCAATCTAGTTGCTTACCTTGAATCATATAATACACACAACTAAGGAAATAATGAATTCGAACAGAGCTGGCATTTACAAAGAACAAGCAACTGTCCCTGTGGTGTGGACTTTCCCAAAATATCTCCCACATGGGCCTATCCTTGATGCCTGACATTCCTCTGCAGTTGGTGACAGTTAAAATGCAAATTAACCTATAGCACTCATCATAATTAAGGACACTGTATACTAACTTTTTAGGTCTATGAATTCTTTACAATATGATACATAGCTAGAACACCTTTGAAGAATACGAAACAGAATATGTTAAGAGAACTCAAAGAAACAGAGGCAAGAATAGCGATATGAATAGAAAGGTATGGTATGGGAAAGAGTATTTAAGAGCGGGGTGTAACCGTTAGGTGAAAGAGAAAGTATGCCAAAAAGAAGTGCAAGGTTGCTTAAAGCGGTCTGGGATTGGAAAATAAGGATAAACCTTCTCTACTCTGCGTTACAATTTCTTTTATGATCAGACACAGATTATTACAGAACTATGAGAACATAATGCATCTTAAAAACTGTATGCTATTAACTAAGATAAATAAGGTATTTATTAAAAAGTTTAACTTATGTTTGTATTTAAGAATTAAAATTTCCCTCAAAATAACTTACTGATTTATGTTTTAATTTAACACATGATGACAGAACATTTGAAAAATACTACAAAGTATATAGGAAGGTTAAAATCTTTAATTCCTTCACTCTGTAATACCACTGTTAATATTTGGGGACAGAGGAGGGATCTGACTTGAAGGTTTTATGGATGTGTGTAAAAAAATTTTAAAAAGGAAAAGTTTATATAGTCTGTATCTTTTATATGATGGTCTTTTTCTACACTACTGAATATTTTGCCATTTTAAGGCTATGGGTTGAAAACTAGTAGTTTCTTAATGTTTGCTACTTCAGTGAACTATTTTGATTTTAAACCTAAGGAAAATCACCATTAAAATTTCCTTCTTTTGGGAAGGACATACTAAGCCTTAAACCCAATCCATATTGCTGCTTTGAATTAAAGAGTTTTAAAAGATTTTCATGACTTATCTAAAAGCATTTAATTGGGAAAGTAAATAATACTAAAACTGAAGTCAATTTAATCAACACTAAAAAAGGAATACACAAATCACAGAACTCTGAGTAAAAAAATCCTGTTTGGTTCCAAATGCTATTAAAATTAAGAGACATTTAGGAATTCTGCACCCTCTTCCCCTCCGAGGTTTCAAAGGTGGCTCAGTGGTAAAGAATCTGCCTACCAATGCAGGAGATACAGGTTTGATCCCTGGGACGGGAAGATCTGGAGGAAGAAATGGCATCCCACTCCAGTATTCCTGCCTGGAAAATTCCATGGACAGAGGAGCCTGGCAGGCTACAGTCCAGCGGGTCACAAAGAGTTGGGACACAATTGAGCACACATGTACATGCACGCTTGGCCTAAAAGCCAAATCAGGCCTTTGCCTTAATATAAGTCAGCTGGGCTTTAGAAAGAAAAATAATTTTTTTTTTTTTTTAAAGCTACAGTATCTTTAAAAGATCAGGGATCCAAAGCATTTAACTGGCAAAGTAAATAATACTCAAATTGAGAAAAGTCAAAGTGCTGGATCTCAGTTTAACCAACACTACAAAAGGAATACCCAAATTATAGAACTCATACTCAGAGTAAAATCCCGTTTGGCTGAATGCTATAACATCAAATGGAGTTTAGGAATTCTGCAGCCTTTTGGCCTAGGAGCCATATTAAGCTTTTTGGCTTAATATAATTCACCTGAGCATTACAATTTTTTTTTCTTTTAAAGCTATAGTATCTTTTCCTGTCCCATCCTTCAAAGATCAGGACGTGAGTGAGTAAATTAATTGTTTGATAAGGTCACCAATGGTGAGACTTCAGGGATATCCTTACCTCAATGACATTGTTTGGGAGAGAAGCAGTCATACCAGTCTCTTTGATGACTGATCTAGCAGTACAGGGTAGAAATGAAGCAGCAGCAAAGTGACTGTGGCGAGGACGAAATGAGGACTCAGGGGAGATATCCAATTTATGTGGGCACTATATAAGGCATAGGTTTGGACTAGAGATGCTAATTTTAGGGATAAAGGGGCCTTAAGGGAAGCAAGGTGAATGAAAGAGATGCTGAGGGATAAAAGATGGACAGAAGACATTGGTTGGCCATGGGGTATGAAGTCACACCTGCTTTAGTATTCTAGGAACTTTGTATTACTTAATAGGAGTAAACGGTTTAAGACTGACGTAGCAGGATTCTGGTGTTTATTTACTTCATAAATGTTCATTTCCTTCTTAAAAATGAAAGTGCTATTTACAGTTCTTGTACAGATGAGAATGGGGAACCTGAGAGATTAAAAAGTAGCTCAAGGGTACACAGCTAGAAAATGGAGAAACCAAGATTCAAAATCTAAGTCTGCGTCTGCAAAAACTATATGCCTTTTCTACAATATACTTTGACTTTAATTTCAGAATCTAGTTGGATACTTTTAACATTATAATTTTACAAAGCAACCTCCTTTCAGAGAGGAAAAGAGAAACCTCACAAGATAAGGAATCTACTATGAGGGTGAGGAGACATTTAGTTGTTATCACTGAAAATATCTAAACTAATTACAATTTAATTTCAGAAAAATATCAATGTCTAAAATTTCAAAGCATTTTTAGGTACAACCCAAAGAGTGCCAGTTTTTTCTTATGAAAAGTTTTCATTATTTTCCTCTCAAAGTGGATTTGGTATTCATGACTCACTAGACTAATTCATATGGGCTTTTCTCCATCAAAAACAAAAGTTTATTTCAAAGTAATTCTGGTATCAAGAAAGTAAGAAGTGAATTTAAAAGTCTCAGGAGTACTTTACATTAAAGCAGTAAGAGGCTTTAAAAGGTAAACAGTACATAGTAAATTTTAGAGCACATATTTCCTATTAGCATATTTAAGGAGAGTCAAATAGTAACATACTGTTCTAATTTATATTTTTGATAAAGTGTTGTTTTTTCAGAGCCTATAATGGAATTACTGATTTTATTTTTAAAATGTTTCCCTGAAATAGTGTTTTTAGAGTAATTAACCAGGCAAATACTGTCTAGTTAGTTATACTATTGGTTTTCTTAAAAACGTTTTTGGCCATTAGTGGAAATCTTCAGAGTTCTGAATTTTGACAATGAAAAAACCCACATCTAACCACCTTTTCAAAGACTGTTTTACATGATTTATGCTTTCTGCTTTAAAGAAGCAAGAAAATGTTAAATGATATAATTAAACCTCAGTCAATAATGCAAAAGAAAATCTACTTACAAAACAGAAATAGCATATTTTGCATTATTGAAGGCTATCTTCACAATAAAAATTTATATATTCAAGTACTTAAAACATCCTAGTTCATTTAAATTAACAAGGAGTTAACTCAGACATAATCAAGGTAACTCCCTTATAAAAATCCACGTAAACATGGCACCCCACTCCAGTACTCTTGCCTGGAAAATCCTATGGATGGAGGAGCCTGGTGGGCTGCAGTCCATGGGGTCGCTGAGAGTCGGACACGACTGAGCGACCTCACTTTCACTGATCACTTTCATGCACTGGAGAAGGACATGGCAACCCACTCCAGTATTCTTGCCTGGAGAATCCCAGGGATGGGGGAGCCTGGTGGGCTGCCGGTCTATGGGGTCGCACAGAGTGGGACACCACTGAAGTGGCTTAGCAGCAGCAGCAACAAACACCCGCAGGACGGGTTTGTCAAACACCTTGCACATCAATAGGTACTTCTAGGAAATGAGGCATAACGTAATAGAAGCCCCCAAAGTTTACAAGACACAAGAGCCTGTCACACTTACACTGGAAATTAGGTTTAAATTTTCATTCCTGTGTCTCAACGATAACTGTTCTGTTCTTTTCTGGTACAGGATATTCATTCGTACAAAAGAGCTTGACGCTTCCAAAATCAAGTTTCATCTGATTTCCGGGTCAAATCTTGAAGTACTCAAAACATAACAAGTTTTCTGTCAATATTTAATCAGAGAGGCTTTGGGGCGGGGCGGGGGGAATCTCAGGATAATCCCTTCGCCTTGGTCCCTGCCTCCAAACAGCTGAGATACCATAATCCCCAGAAACAGCCCGCCCAACCCCCCTTCTTTAGGGAAACGTGTGAGTGTGTATGTGCGTATTTCAAGGCCTACAGGAGCCGCAGAGAGACGTTCTTGAGCCACTTGGGATTTGTTTAAAATTCTACCAGGAAGAAGGAAAAAGCAATAAATAAATGACGGCATTTGCCTCTTCATAGGAAGGTGCGCCTGGGGGAATTCCCAACCACCTGCACTGGCGCTAAGTTATGGAAAAGCAGCCAAGAAGCCGGCGGTTCTATGGAAACGAGAGACGCGAGTGGCCTAGCGCCTTCCCGGCAGGAGAACGAGCTGCGCAAAAGGCAGGCAAGGGAAGCCGCTCCAGCCCCCCGCACAAGCAGAGGCGCCGGGGGCCCGTTGCCCGCGCCGCGGACAAGCCGCCGCCGCCGCGGGAAGCGCCAGAGGCAAGCGCGGTCGCCGCTCCCTCGCCCCGGCGCCTTCCCACAGCCTCACAGCCCGGACGCCGCCGATACTTGAGGAGGAAACACCCCCACACGGTCAGGGTGAACACCGCGTCTTCGGGGCTGAGGCCCTTTACCTTCCCGGCCGGGTTTCTGGGGCTGCTGCCTCCGCGGGGCGGCCCCTGCCTGACAGGCGGGACGAAGACTGCCGCTGCGGCACCCGTGGCTTCACGAATCCGGGCTCTGGGAAATAATTTCCCGCCGCGCGCTCCGCGGCCCCGGAAGCGATTGTATCACTTCCGGGTGGTTGTCAGTGACGCTCTTGAGCTGTCGTCAGGGTCTTCCAAGCAGGTTCCCTGGCTGGATCCGGACTCGCGGGCCAAGCTCCTGCTAGCTCCGCGCCGAAGGTTGGGAGACTGGTGAGTTATTTTTTTTTTTTGGTTGCCTCCTGGACCTGGTATTTCCGTCCACCCGAGACTCCGTGCAGCATCTTGATCTGACCGAGAAGTTAAGCGGAAAAGGGTTGAACTCGGAATCCCCATCCAAACCCGTTGGCTCTTGACCCTCTGTGCTGCAGGACAAGGCCTTGAGATTCCGACTTTACCATCTTCACAATTCACAGTTTCTGTCTCCAGCTCGGAACTCGACCTCGGGTCCCCAAGTGCCCCTGGGTAAGACCGAAGACATCGTCTACTGCGACCTCGTTTAGGGGAGTCTCTGTAGAGGTGGTCAAGGAGTGTCCACTCTCCCACAGGCAGGGTGGTGGTCACCCTCGATTTTCGAGAGCTGCTTTACCATCTTTTTCCCGAGTATGGTTTCTGTCATTTTGGGGTGCAATGCCGGAGACAAGCAGCTGGCTGAAGAGCTCACTTTTTCTATTTTTGGAAGTGAAATGAGGGGGTCGGGTTGGGGGTCGTTCCTGGTTGAGAACTCGGTGATACCGCCGCGGTTTGAATTGGGTGAGAGTGGTCTTTGTTCCATGAGCTAATTGAGATAGGAGAACAAGCTCAAAATTTCACGCGTAGGTTCTAGATACACATTTTTACCATTTGGAAAGGAGTAGTCAGGAATAGATGTTCTTTCAGAAAGAAGTGCCTCTGCATTCTTCCAGGCTTCCAATGAAACCGTCAGAATTTTAGATGGATGTCTGAGCAGAATTTGCTTCCGATGAAAAGGTAATGTGAGGAAATGTGCCCATGTAGTTGGAGACTTTAAAAATGTGATGAGAGAAGCTCTTTTTGGTGACTTCGCTTTCTTGAGTCATGCAGTTTGTTCAGGTTTTAAGTAGTTTTCACTTACCACCTTTCACTGAAACAATCACGTGTTCCATAAGCACCTGCTTTTTTTTTTTTTTTTTTTTTACACAGTTCTATATAGAGTTCTAGCGATAACTACCATAAAGGAAAATGCAGTATGTTCAATTCAAGGACCCTGATGCATCAGGCAAATGCTTTGTTATCTTTTGAGAGTAATGGAAGCATGTTATCTCCTAGTTGATCAACAATTTGAACTTTTGTAACCTCATTTAGTCCCAATTTTGTCATTTTTATTGAATCTTGTGGTTTTTCCTTATTTCTTCAGTTGCAAGGATTATAAATAATTTAAGAAAGGTACTTTTTTTTTATATAACAACTAGTTGTCAGATAGGCAGTGTTTTGGTTTGTTTTAATCATTGCTCTTGACTTGTGACCTCTTTTCAAATTAATATAGCCAGCCACTAATGTTAGCCACAAATAGCTGCTATCTGCCAGGTACTTTACATTTATCATTTTATTTAAACTTTCTACAGTTCTACAAGGAGAATTGTATTATCCCCAATTTGCAAACATTTTATACTGAGACTCAGATGTTCGTACAAGTTAGACAATTAGATGGCAGTTGAGATTTGAGCCCAGTTTCAGGGAAACTCCAAGCTTGGGCTCTTTTTACTATGCTGTCTACTTCCTTTCATAAATGACAAAACCATTCTTTTCACTCTCCAGTAAAATTGGATAGTATATCACATTCCAAAGTCAAATGGATAGCATAACTTGAGTATAAGAGATTTAAGGAGTTAAGGAATCAATTCCTTAATGTGTTAAGGATTAAGGAACGTGTTAGGGATTTAAAGAATCCCTACAAAGAATTTTGACATATGAGTAATCCAAGTTCTTTTTTTGTATTTATCCTTAGCCAGTTTTATCATCCTTACTCAAACAAATACAAGCAATCTAGAGACCTTCAGTGTATTATTAGTGACTCTAAGACCAGAGTATCAGCTTCTATTTGTGTGTATATGTAGAAAGAGAGAAAATGAATAAATGAGCACAGATTCAAAAAACTGAACTTTGTGATGCCCAGTAAGGAATTACTATTTACTGGCTCCTAGAAAACTATTCTTTTCCACTCAGGTAACCCTGAAACAGATGGTGATTAGCATATGTTTTCAAGTATGCTTGACTAAACCTGCCCTTTCCAATAGTCTACTGTATGTAGAGAAATAGAACAGCTAAATTTTCAAGGAATTTACCAAAATCTAGTTGAAATGACCAGTACTAGAAATGACCTAGAACTTAATTCCAAAGAATAACTGGTTTTACAAAAAGACACAAGTATATGTGTACAGCTCATTTCAAACACTAATGTCCATTACATCATATTGACTTCTCTGTGAATGATATTTGCTTTGCACATCCCACAGGTAGATCTCAGTGATTTTTTTCCCCCACCAAATTTCAGTGCTTATGAAGGTTGAGATTTTATCTGTTTTGTTCATTTCATACTCAGCATCTGGCATGTACTATGGGCTCAATAGATGTTTATTGAATGAACTTTTAAAAAGTTATTTATCCACAGAGAAGTATTTGTACACGTATTTTTTAAAGGGACTTTTACCAGATAAATAAATGCACGTTTAATTGTTACTCACTTTGACCCTGGAATGTAATGTCCACTCCACAACCCATCCATGAAAGGCAGTATCTATCCTGCAAAGAAGAGTGGACAGTGAGACAGGAGATGAGAGAACACCTAGTATGTTATTGCTTACTTTCTGCTGTGCAGTGTTACATTTAATTCTCACAGCACTGTAGGGCTTTATCATTCTTTTAGGATTGAGAAAACAAAGATAAGCTTTGTAAATCTTTGTAGGTTATACACAGCCATTAAGTGCCAGAGCTATGATTTGAATCAATGCTGATTCCAAGGACCGTAGTATTAACCACTTCGCTATACTGCCTCCAACTGGATTTTAGTCCTGGTTCATCTACTAACTAGGTCTAAACACTGGGAAATTTATTCCTCTGAGCATATCTCTCATCTATAAGGGTTGGATTAAATGATGTTTAAAGTCTTTTCCGGCTCACAAATCCTTCCAAGTATTATTCTAATGTGCTAGAAAATTTTCTTGAGTGGAGTTTTACATATAATGAATGTAAATTTATATTTTACATGTAAATGATGTAAATTACATCATTTAAGTTGGTTAAGTTGCTCAGTCGTGTCCAACTCTTTGCAATCCCATGGACTGTAGCCTACCAGGCTCCTCGGTCCATGGAATTTTCCAGGCAAGAGTACTGGAATGGGTTGCCATTTCCTTCTCCAGGGGATCTTCCCCACCCAGGGATCGAACCCAGGTCTCCTGCATTGTAGGCAGACGCTTTACCATCTGAGCCACCAGGGAATCCAACCCTTATATGTTGGTAGATGTATAATTATGATTTTGTAACGGAAAGAATAGGACTAGAGTTAAGAATCTCAGGCATGCATTTGCTAGTTTATGACCCTGTTAAGTCACTGATTCTTTGTGAGCTCAGTTTTTTTTAACCTAACATAAAATGGACATAGAAGAATGCTTTCTGGGTTGAGGTGGCTTCAAACACCCTGCCTGAGCCCGACACATGCCATTGTTCAGTCACTAAGTCATGTCTGACTCTTTGTGACCCCTTGGACTGTAGCCCGCCAGGCTCCTCTGTCCGTGGGATTTCCCAGGCAAGAATACTGGAGTGGGTTACCATTTCCTTCTCCACTGGATCTTCCTGACCCAGGCAACAAACTTGTGTCTCCTGCATTGGCAGGTGGATTCTTTACCACTGAACCACCAGGGAAGCCCCACCTGACAGACAGTTGGTATTAAATATATATTGATTCTCTTCCCTTCCCCCCAGTCTTTTAAGGATAAAAGATTGGTGACTGTAAAAATACTTTATAGGTTAGCCATAGATGAAGAATCTTCAGTTGCAGTCCACTAAGAAAGAGCAAGTTATACCTACAAATATCTATTATATGACCAACAATTTACATACAATTATTGAACAACAAAACGATTGGGAACACAGAAAGGAAGTTTTGCTTTCAGTAGGACAGATGAGGAAAGATTTTATTGAAAAAGGTAATGCCGAGTTTGGGCCTTAAAGGATGGCGATTTTTGCATTGGAGGATGCAAAGGTACCAGAAAAGATTAATGAATACGTATTAGATCTGTGGGATGGATTGAAGACTAATGATAAAAGGTGAAAAAGCTGAGTTCAGCACATGCTGTGGGTAACTGTGGTCCTGTTATAGATGTTAGACTTTCCACCATGAGCAATGGTTTTTGTGCATAACCAGGGTGGGGTGGAGCACGGGGTTAGCATTTGATTTTTATGGAAATTATACCCGTTTGTTATAGAAATGTAAGAGTATACAAATAAGCCCCCCCCACACACACAAAAAGAAAAATTGCACAATAATCCCATTTCAGACCCAGCCAAGCACCTACTTACTGAACGCCAACTTCAGCCAAATCCTCTCCTGACTGAGAGTACCTCTCTCCATCCTAGTGAACAGTGAGCTGTGACTGGCCACTCAGGTTGGCTCAGAGGTAGGAAAGGGCTCTGAGGAGTCACGTGTCCCAGTTCTGGGCCTCCACCTTAAGGGGCTCACATGGGGACTGGTCCACAGACACACAGTTCTGACTGGTGAGGGTCTCTCTACAGGGGGATTGCTTTTAACAGTATGAATGCTGGCACTGGCACTCAGGTGTGATGGCAGGCTTCTGGGAGTCGGGGAGAGGGGTACCGTCTAGAGCTAGGAGGTTTTCCCACCCCACTTTCCTGTATCCTCCCTGCCTCCTGTCCCTTCTTGATGTCTGTGGTGGTGGTTTAGTCGCTAAGTCATGTCCAGCTATTGCATACTCCATGGATTATAGCCTGCCAGGCCCTTTTGTCCATGGAACTCTCCAGGCAAGAGTACTGGAGTGGGTTGCCATTTCCTTCTCCAGGGGATCTTCCTGGCCCAGGAATCAAACCTAGGTCTCCTGCATGGCAGGTAGATTCTTTACCTACTGAGCTATGAATGAAGCCCAACCCCTTACCCAACTTTGAGCCTGGGTTTCCCCATCTGAAGTCACAGGATGGACTGGGTAGGGGGACCCTGGGCTTTCCTCTGCCTAGGAGGGGCTCCAGAACCCCTCACCCTTCCTCCACTCCCCCTGATTACCACCCATGGTGTGGTCATATTTGGATTTGCCTAGCATTCTGGACCTGCCTGAGCCTGGGTTCCCCAAAATCACTCCTCTCTGCTCTATGTCCTTCCACAATGCCTTCTCTACAGAAACAGAGGATAAAAAACAAAGCAGACAAAACCAACCATCTCCCTTCCAGGGTCTGAATACGGCTGAGTCGCTGCCTGGCTGCTCAACACCCAAGTCAGGGCACTACTGCTAGGCTGTATCCTTTTAAAGGAGGGTAAAACACCAGCGTTTGGTCATTAGAAGTGGTGACTCTGCAGACTGCTGACTCACCTGATCACGTGACTCTAGTTAAGGGAAGTTTTTGAGTGGTGAACTAAAAGGCTGCAGCTGAGTCAGGAAGCGAAAGCAAAAATCAGCATAATTTGATTAAGTTATATTAAAAAGCCTCGGAAATTGGGCAGAGAATGCTGCTTTCCAGCCTCAGCTGCTAATGTGTTATTGGAGGCAGGTTTTTGAAACAGTGCTTCAGCTATTTCCCTGTAAATTCTGGTTAAAATACAAATAGATTAGAGGCAGCTCAAGAAATATCCTTAATTGCTAGTATTTAGTCTATAACATATATTACACTTACACACAAACACTCATAAAGAGAGAGTTACTTAAATTCTTTGGTCCCCAATTTCATCTGTAAAATGGTAGTTTCAACTTCATGGATTTATTAGGATTAAATTTGATAATGTGTGAAAGCACATAGAGCTATCAGAAAAAATTTTTTAGGAATCTGCCTACTTTTTGGCATTATTTAATAAAATCTAATTGCTTTAAAATAAGGTCTGCAGCTCCGTGAAATTAAACAGCCTTGAGTTCAAATCCCAGCTCTGTCACTAGTTGCATCATGCTGGGAGTTACTTTCTACTCTCTTTCTTTATTTATAAAATGGGAACAGTAATAGTGTCTTTTAAGGGCTTTTGTGAAGACTAAATGAAATAATGATGCCTAGAGTTTAACATGGTGATAAGACAGGTGCTTTGTTTGCTCAGATTCCCAGAGAAGCAGATACAAAGAAGGGAATAGATGTGCAAGAGATGTGTGGGGGAAACTGCCTGTGAAGGATAAAGGAGAGAGAGTGAGAGGAGGAGGGAAGAACCTTCAGGCTTCAGTAGAGGTCTGACAACCTGTGCAAGAAACGGGAGAGAAGCAAGGAGGGTGAGAAGAATCTCAGAGCTCGCACTGTCCTAAAAAAGCTTCACCAGGTCATGGAGAATCCAGGAGCCACAGTCATCCCTGTGAGAGGACTCCTGTGTCACCCCAGTACTCAGTATGTTTTAGTTATTAGCAAAAATAATTGATCGTAGTCACATGCGGTAACTGACTAGTGTGTTTAAATCTCAACTCTTTGAATTTTACTGCCTGTCCACACCTTCTTTGAGAAATACAGTCCCTACTGCCAAACATTAACATTTGAGGCACTTGTTCTTAGACTAACGACTCCTTCTATCTAGTTCTGTTCACCAGAGAACCATTGAGGAATCAATAGATCTGTTCCAAATTACAGCTGAAAAGAGTTAACATTAGCTAAGCAACTGATTTTTTGACATCAGGTGATTAAACACAAACTGTCTGAATTTCTAAATTCAGATAGCCAATAAATGTAACAATCTTCAAGGGCTGATTAATGTTACTATCCATAGTGTGATATCGACCTAAACTTGAATGTTCATCTCCTTTCTTAGTGAAGGGAAGCAAAAAATATATGACCTCAAAAAAGACCCCTTTGGCATTTGGAGTGTTTTGAGCCAAAGGCAATCGAGATCCAGCAGATCAAGAAAAACTTTTACCTCTCCCTTAACTACCTAAAAGAATTTAGATGGGGAGCCTATACTGAGCCAGGAGATAGATGGGCTTCCCAGGGTCAAGCAATTGGAGATTTGTCCACTGTGGACTGATACTTCAAGATGAGAATAGCAGGACAGTTGAGAGAGGAGGCTGAGCCCTGCCCGCACCACATATTCCTCTTTCTGGAAGTGAGGAGACCTCCCCAGCTACACTCATGCGGAAAGGCTACATGTAGGTCGAAAGGGGAGTGATGCTAAGTGATGCCACTACCTATGGGCTCTTTCAGTAGAGTCTGTCTTGATTAAGAGATGTGTATGCACAGATGGGAGGATCCTGAGATGTATAAGTACGGGACTCTGAACCAAGCAAATCAAAATGGCCAAACAAAACCAGAAGAAATGCCCAATAAAAGTAATCCAGGGCTTCCGTGGTGGTCTAGTGGTTAAGAATCCTCCTTGAAATGTAGAGTACACAGGTTCGATCCTTGGTCCGGGAAGATCACACATGCCGCAGAGCAGCTAAGCTCGTGCTCTGCAACTATTGAGCCTGTGCTCCAGAGCCCAGGAGCCACAGCTACTGAGCCCATCAGTTAAGTCGCTCAGCCATGTCCGACTCTTTGCGACCCCATGGACTGCAGCACGCCAGGCCTCCCCGTCCATCATCGTGCACTGCAGCTGCTGGAGCCCACGCCTGGAACCAGTGCTCCTCAGCAAAAGAAGCCACCACAATGGGAAACCCACACACGTTGCACCTAGAGAGGAGCGCCTGCTCACTGCAACCAGAGAAGCAGCAACAAAGACTCAGCACAGGTGAAAAAATAAAAGTAATTCAAACTGCCCCGAGGGCGTCACTCAGCAACTCTATCCACATGTGTCTATCCACACATCCTGTGCTCTATTTTTCCACCTAATAAATACTCGTCCTCCTTTCCCTACTTTGTGGGAATTCTTCTTCTGCAAAGCAAAAGGGCCAAGGCCTTGTCACTGACTCCTGGCCTACGGGTGTGGATTTGGTGCTCTCACTGCTGTGACCTAACATCGGTCTCTGGCTGAGAACTGAAATCCTGCTTCAAGCAACTGGCTGAGGACATCCAAGATTAGTACCAGGAAACAAGCTATTATTACCAGAGATTATTTTTACCTGAATGACTGATATGTATGGCAGGGCAAATGACAGGTTACTAAATATCTGCTCTTAGTGTCCTGTGATTAAACCTCCTCACAGGGTACTCCAGGCCCCAATCCTTCTTGGCTAAGAGTGGCATATAAATTTCAGCTGTCTGGCTTGCCCTTGGGTCTCATAGTCTTATGGCGCTCCCATGTGTATGCGGTGAAATTTGTTTTCCTTCTGGTAATCTGCCTTGTGTGTATGTGCTCAGCTGCTCAGTCGTGTCCGACTCCGTGACCCCATGGACTGTAACCCGCCAGGCTCCTCTGTCCATAGAATTTTTCAGGCAAGGATATTGGGGTGGGTTGCCCTTTCCTCCTCCAGGGGATCTTCCCAACCCAGGGATCAAACACGTCTCCTGCATTGGCAAGTGGACTCGTTACCATCGCACCACCTGGGGAGCTAATCTGCTTGTTGTCCGTTGGTCTCCCAGTCGTGTCTCACTCTTTGTGACCCCATGGACTGCAGCACACCAGACTTCACTGTCTTCTAGAGTTCGCTCAAACTCATGTCTATTGAACTGGTGATGCTATCCAACCATCTCATCCTCTGTCGCCCCCTTTTCCTCTTGCCCTCAATCTTTCCCAGCATCAGCATCTTTTCCAAAGATGGCTCTTCACATCAGGTGGCCAAGGTATCAGAGGTTCAGCTTCCGCATCAGACCTTCTAATGAATATTCAGGGTTAGTTTTCTTTAGGATTGACTGGCTTGATCCCCTTGCCGTCCAAGGAATTCTTGAGTTCTCCAGTACCACAGTTCAAAAGCGTAAATTCTTCCATGCTCAGCCTTCTTTATGGACCAGCTCTCACATCTTTATATGACTATAGGAAAAACTGTAGCTTTGACTACATGGACCTTTGTTGGCAAAGTGATGTTTCTGATTTTTAATATGCTCTCTAGGTTTGTGATAACCTTCCGTCCAAGGGCCAAATGTCTTTGAATTTCGTGGCTGCAGTCACTGTCAGCAGCAATTTTGGAGTCCAAGAGGATAAAATCTGTCACTGTTTGCATTTTTTCCTCTTCTGTTTGCCATGAAGTGATGGGACAGGATGCCATGATCTTCATTTTTTGAATGCTGAACTTTAAGCCAGCTTTTTCACTCTTTTCTTTCACCTTATCTATCATGAGGCTCTTTAGTTCCTCTTCACTTTCTGCTGTGAGAGTGGTATCACCTGCATATCTGATGTTGTTGATACTTCTTCTGGTAATCTTGATTCCAGCTTGTGATTCATCTAGCCTGGCATTTTACATGATGTACTCTGCATATAAGTTAAATAAGCAGGGTGACAATATACAGCCTTGACATACTCCTTCCCCAGTTTTGAACCAGTTCATTGTCCCACATCCAGTCCTAAATGTTCCTTCTTGACTTGCATACAGGTTTCCCAGGAGACAGGTAAGGTGGTCTGATATCCCCATCACTTTAAAGAATTTTCCACAGTTTGTTGTCATTTACACTAAGGCATTTGTGTAGTCAATGAAGCAGATGCTTTTCTGAAATTCCCTTGCTTTTTCTATGATCCTACAAATGTTGGCAATTTGATTTCTGATTCCTCTGCTTTTTCTAAATCTAGCTTGTTTCTCTGGAGGTTCTTGGTTCATGTACTGCTGCAGCTTTAAAGGATTTTGAACATTATCATGCTTAGCATGTGAAATAAGTGCAATTGTATGGTAGTTTGAACATTGTTTGGCATTGCCCATTGAGATTGGAATGAAAACTGACCTTTTCCAGTCCTGTGATCACTGCTGGTTTTACAAATTTGAGTGACATATTGAGTGCAGCACTTTAACCACATCATCATTTGGAATTTGAAATAGTTCAGTTGGAATTCCATTACCTCCACTAGCTTTATTTGTAGTAATGCTTCCTAAGGCCCTCCTGACTTCACACTCCAGAATGTTTGGCTCTAGGTGAGTGACCACACCATCATGGTTATCCAGGTCATTAAAACCTTTTTTTTTTTAATAGTTTTTTATGTATTCTTTCTTCTTCTATTGTTTGATCTCTGAATTGGGAAGATCCCCTGGAGAAGGGAATGGCTACCCACTCCTGTATTCTTGCCTGAAGAATTCTATGGACAAAGGAGCCTGGTGGGCTACAGTCCATATAAATCAGCCTTATGTTGATTTGATGACTGCATCTGCCAAAAGAATCTAGAAGACAGAGGAAAAATGTTAACTTCCACTCCCCAGGTGGCACAGTGGTAAAGAATCCACCTGTCCATGCAGGAGACACAAGAGACTTGGGTTTGACTCCTGGGTCAGGAAGTTTCACTGGAGGAAGAAATGGCAACCTACCCCCATATTCTTGCTTGAAAAATTCTGTGGACAGAGGAGTTTGGCAGGCTACAGTCCATGGGGTCACAAAGAGTTGGGCATGACCGAGTGTGCATGTGCACACACACATATGCATACCTATCACCAAAAGTATCTCTTTGGTCAAACAGATCAAAGTATTATATTTTTGTCTGTCTCCATCCACTTACCTCTTTCCTCTTTCATTGTTTTTACTGAGGAAATGTAGCCATCAATCAATTCAGCACTCTGTATGTGGCAGGTCATGACCCATCAATTGGTGAATACCAGTCAATGACACCCCACTCCAGTGCTCTTGCCTGGAAAAATCCCATGGACGGAGGAGCCTGGTAGGCTGCAGTCCATGGGGTCACTAAGAGTCGGACATGACTGAGCGACTTCACTTTCACTTTTCACTTTCATGCATTGGAGAAGGAAATGGCAACCCACTCCAGTGTTCTCGCCTGGAGAATCCCATGGACGGAGGAGCCTGGTAGGCTGCAGTCCATGGGGTCACTAAGAGTCGGACATGACTGAGCGACTTCACTTTCACTTTTCACTTTCATGCATTGGAGAAGGAAATGGCAACCCACTCCAGTGTTCTCGCCTGGAGAATCCCAGGGACGGGAAGCCTGGTGGGCTGCCGTCTATGGGGTCGCACAGAGTTGGACACGACTGAAGCGACTTAGCAGCAGCAGCAGCAGCAGTCTACAGTTTTGTTTCATTTATGTGTGGCTTTAGGATTTAGGTATTAAGTGTGTGTGTTACTGTGAATCAAAGGATTTAAATTTTAAAAGCAAGGGGCTTAGTCTAACTTTCTTATCTCTATAGGAGGAAATGAGGATTATAGAGGTGATTTAGCCTGCCCAGATAACTCAGGGAACATGTGACTTGAACTAGAAGCTAGGTCTTAAGAATCTAAATTTAGGGTTCTTTTGTATCAGGCATCCAAGAAAAGACTTTTTGATTACACTACTTAGGCCACATGATTACTCTGTGTTCCAGTTGGTTGATAGGATAGTCTTTTTCTGTCACTCTCATTATTTCTTTGCTAAGATCTACTGAGAAGAGCTTTTCCCTGACTGTGGCCATTGAGTGTCACGGAGGATGCATAGCTGCGGTTGTTTTTTACCAGTCAGCCCCCATGCCCCATCCCCTGAATTTCCTGTTTGTTTTCCCTATGGGAAATAGCTAATTTTAACAGTTTAATTGTAGAATTTCCCTAATTTAAATTGAGGAGTGAAGGGAGTTCTTTTTGAGGGGTATTATATCGGCACAGCCTGAATTTTTACTGATAACTAGTGAATATTTTTCTTACTTCATTGTCATGACATCGTTTACCCAATTTCTTAGCTTTTTAGATTTCAGCTCACCGAATACTGTCATTTAAAAAGTATAATTTTTGTCCATAATCATGTGATAATTTATTCCTGTATAATTTTTTTTAAAAATATATCATTCTTTCCTTTTCTAGAAAATATTCATTCTGAAAGGGAACAGAATAGGCAGACCCAAAATGTGCCACTGTGGCATGTGAAAGGTTTTGAGCTGAAGGTAATTAAGAATCAACAGACTCAGGAGAAACTTTTACTCCTCCCTTAACTTCCTGTGTGGATCACAATAAACTGTGGAAAATTCTGAAAGAGATGGGAATACCAGACCACCTGACCTGCCTCCTGAGAAATCTGTATGCAGGTCAGGAAGCAACAGTTAGAACTGGCCATGGAACAACAGACTGGTTCCAAATAGGAAAAGGAGTACATCAAGGCTGTATATTGTCACCCTGCTTATTTAACTTCTATGCAGAGTACATCATGAGAAACGCTGGACTGGAAGAAACACAAGCTGGAATCAAGATTGCCGGGAGAAATATCAATCACCTCAGATATGCAGATGACACCACCCTTATGGTAGAAAGTGAAGAGGAGCTAAAAAGCCTCTTGATGAAAGTGAAAGAGGAGAGCGAAAAAGTTGACTTAAAACTCAACATTCAGAAAACGAAGATCATGGCATCTGGTCCCATCACTTCATGGGAAATAGATGGGGAAACAGTAGAAACAGTGTCAGACTTGATTTTTTTGGGCTCCAAAATCACTGCTGATGGTGACTGCAACCATGAAATTAA
>SJYT01013272.1:165981-199999 GCA_006410635.1 Cephalophus harveyi | reverse complement strand
CTCAAGAGTCTTCTCCAACACCACACTTCAAAAGCATCAATTCTTCGGCGATCAGCCTTCTTCACAGTCCAACTCTCACATCCATACATGACCACAGGAAAAACCATAGCCTTGACTAGACGGACCTTAGTCGGCAAAGTAATGTCTCTGCTTTTGAAAATGCTATCTAGGTTGGACATAACTTTTCTTCCAAGGAGTAAGCGTCTTCTAATTTCATGGCTGCAGTCACCATCAGCAGTGATTTTGGAGCCCAAAAAAATAAAGTCTGGCACTGTTTCCACTGTTTCCCCATCTATTTCCCATGAAGTGATGGGACCAGATGCCATGATCTTCGTTTTCTGAATGTTGAGCTTTAAGCCAACTTTTTCACTCTCCTCTTTCACTTTCATCAAGAGGCCTTTTAGCTCCTCTTCACTTTCTGCCATAAGGGTGGTGTCATCTGCATATCTGAGGTTATTGATATTTCTCCCAGCAATCTTGATTCCAGCTTGTGTTTCTTCCAGTCCAGCGTTTCTCATGATGTACTCTGCATATAAGTTAAATAAGCAGGGTGACAATATACAGCCTTGACGCACTCCTTTTCCTATTTGGAACCAGTCTGTTGTTCCATGTCCAGTCCTAACTGTTGCTTCCTGACCTGCATACAGATTTCTCAAGAGGCAGGTTAGGTGGTCTGGTATTCCCATCTCTTTCAGAATTTTCCACAGTTGATTGTGATCCACACAGTCAAAGGCTTTGGCATAGTCGATAAAGCAGAAGTAGATGTTTTTCTGGAACTCTCTTGCTTTTTCCATGATCCAGCGGATGTTGGCAATTTGATCTCTGGTTCCTCTGCCTTTTCTAAAGCCAGCTTGAACATCAGGGAGTTCACGGTTCACGTATTGCTGAAGCCTGGCTTGGAGAATTTTGAGCATTACTTTACTAGCATGTGAGATGAGTGCAATTGTGCGGTAGTTGGAGCATTCTTTTGCATTGCCTTTCTTTGGAATTGGAATGAAAACTGACCTTTTCCAGTCCTGTGGCCACTGCTGAGTTTTCCAAATTTGCTGGCATATTGAGTGCAGCACTTTCACAGCATCATCTTTCAGAATTTGAAAGAGCTCAACTGGAATTCCATCACCTCCACTAGCTTTGTTCATAGTGATGCCTTCTAAGGCCCACTTGACTTCACATTCCAGGATGTCTGGCTGTAGAGTGATCACACCATCGTGATTATATTCATCATGAAGATCTTTTTTGTACAGCTCTTCTGTGTATTCTTGCCACCTCTTCTTAATATCTTCTGCTTTTGTTAGGTCCAGACCATTTCTGTCCTTTATCGAGCCCATCTTTGCATGAAATGTTCGCTTGGTATCTCTAATATTCTTGAAGAGATCTCTAGTCTTTCCCATTCTGTTCTTTTCCTCTATTTCTTTGCATTGATCTCTGAAGAAGGCTTTCTTATCTCTCCTTGCTATTCTTTGGAACTCTGCATTCAGATGCTTATATCTTTCCTTTTCTCCTTTGCTTTTCAGATTCTCTTCTTTTCACAGCTATTGGTAAGGCCTCCTCAGAGAGCGATTTTGCTTTTTTGCATTTCTTTTCCATGGGCGTGGTCTTGATCCCTGTCTCCTGTACAATGTCAGGAACCTCATTCCATAGTTCATCAGGCACTCTGTCTGTCAGATCTAGGCCCTTAAATCTATTTCTCACTTTCACTGTATAATAATAAGGGATTTGATTTAGGTTATACCTGAATGGTCTAGCGGTTTTCCCTACTTTCTTCAATTTAAGTCTGAATTTGGTAAGACCAGCCAAAAAACCTAAACAGAAGAAGGGAAAAGTTTTTTACCCCTGCAATATCTGCCCACAAGTATGTCTATGGGCAAATTAGCTTCTCCCTGTGGATAGTTTGGTCCTCTGCTCTTTGGAGATTTGACGATTTGACTGGGAAAGAGTTTGTGAATGGAGTCCTCCTCCTAGGCTCTGTTTCTCTATTGCCTTATGTGCCCTGTTATTGTTGAGGCTGTCTATGCGCATTCTCTTTTTAATTGGAGGACAGTTACTTTATGATATTGTGGGGGCTTTTGCCATACATCCTCATGAATCAGCCATGGGTACACATGTGTCCCCCAACCTGAACCCCCCACCCACCTCCCTCCCCACCCCATCCTCCTGGGTTGTCCCAGAGCACTGGCTTTGAGTACCCTGCTTCATGCCTTGAACTTGCCCTTGTCATCTATTTCACATATGGTAACATACATGTTTCAGTGTTATTCCCTCAAATCACCCCACCCGTGTCTTCTCCCACGTAGTCCAAAAGTCTGTTCTTTATACTTGTGTCTCTTTTGCTGCCTTGAATATAGGATATCATTACCATCTTTATAAATTCCATATATATGTGTTAATACACTGTATTGGTGTTTCTCTTTCTGATTTATTTCACTCTGTATAATAGGCTCCAGTTTCATCCACCTTAAATGTGTTAGAACTGACTCAAATGTGTTCCTTTTTATAGCTGAGTAATATTCCATTGTGTATATGTACCACAACTTCCTTATCCATTCATCTGCTGATGGATATCTAGGTTGCTTCCATGTCCTAGCTATTGTAAACAATGCTGCAATTAATGTTGGGGTACATGTCTCTTTCAATTCTGGTTTCCTTGGTGTGTATGCCCAGCAGTGGGATTGCTGGGTCTTATATATGCTTATCCTTTTGATTAAGTTTACCTGGCATGATCTTTCTGGGGCTTTCTCATTTATTCTGACTCAGCAGTTCTCAGACTTTTGGTTTCAGGAGTCCTTTATACTGTTAAAAATTACTGATGACTTCAAAGAGTTTGTATGTATGTCATTATATCTTAATATGTATTATGTTATAAATTAAAATTGAGTATTTTAAGAAGTGATTATTTCAATAATAAAGTCAGTACATGTTAATGTAAATGGTATTAAAAATAACTATATTTTTTCAAAACAAAAATTATAGTGGAACTGTGGCAATCTCTTTAATATCCGACTTCATAGAATGGTACTGAAATCTCAGATCTGCTTCTTTGTTCTCTTGTGATATGTTGATTTGGCTGAAGTGAGTAAACAAAATCTAACCTTATATAGATGTAGTTGCAAAAAAAGGAGTATTTAATGGTCTTCTGAGATAACTCTGAATACTTTTCTTTGATCTTACACCAAAACTTAACAACTGGTAGCAAAACCCTGCTCAGATTGGGACTTGAACCAACAGTCTTTTAATTAGAATCACTCACCTGGTGTCTGGACTTCTTAAGGGTCAGAGTCTTTGTGTCTGTTGTTCAGTTGCTCAGTTCTGTCTGATTCTTTGCGACCCCATGACTGCAGCACCCCTGGCTTCCATGTTCATCATTATCTCCCAGAGTTGTGTGTCTTAGCGCAGAAGGAATTATGTGAGAAGCAAACTGATAAGCAAGAAGTAGATTTATTAATTTGGATGCTTGTGCAAGCAGGCGAGGGGGCTCTGGCCTGAGGATTAACCAGGATACATTTTTATAATCAAAGAGAAGTGGGGAAGGGGGAAAGATCATCTTCCTTAATCTTGAGTAGATGTCAGGCTTATACCACTAGCTCCTCCTTTGTATCCTGCAGGAAAGTGTTTGACCTTAGGACTGTCAAAGTACTTGTTCAAATCAGTAGAAAGGTGGTAACATGTTTCTTGTACCTAATTACCTGGGGCCTATCACGTGCTTTTATTTATGGCTTCACAGTTAAGCAAGCCTGCTTTGTTCCACGACCTTTGATAGCTTTTTGGAGCAGTCATTAACTTACAGTGGTCTCCCAAAGTTCCCTAAGTTTCCCTCACTATCTATAATCCTCTACTGAGACTTCTGCAACTACCTATGTTAACTATCCTATTCTTTCTCTATCAGTAGTTTCTTAAAGTTTAGTTGCAATGTAGAATCTGAAATCACGTCAGTGAAACTTTTATACTCTTACTTTAAAATCCCTCGGTCTATCTTGCACTTTGAATGAATCTTTTACAAACACAGGCTTTTGTTCCGTAATGCACTGGCCACGTGGGAAATACTGATTCATTGAGGTATGCTTGACTTCCAAATTGTTATGTACTTCATATGATGATACTGAGCAGGGCCCTCTAGGGTTTCTAGGCAAAAGCCCTTTTGTGTCCCCCATTTCTTTGATTATAAGAAACAGCCTTCATTCAGCCTCCATGACCTACCCTGAGTTCCAGTGGGGAGATTCAAGCAGTGTTAATTAGGAAAAGGAGGGATGTGAGACCAGGGAGAAAGAAACGGTCAAGAGCAGCCCTGGGGCAAGTTCCTGTTTCCCCATCAGTGGATACACACAGCAATATCTTTGAGATGTTTTACAGATACTGAAACCCCCTCCAGTGGGAGAAGTTAATGATAAATGGTGCTATGCCTCCCACAGCATGTAGACCATCTATTTGGACCTCAAGTTTGATGATGCGCATTCCTGTTTACCTCAACACCTACCCATGATAAGAATGTGCATGAGCTGATCACTCCCTCTTTGAACAGTTGCTGTAAAACTTCTCACTGTCTTGGCATTAGCCCACTGTGGCCTCCATTGCAAAGTAATAAAGCTATCCCTTTTTGCCTCACCCAAAACTCTGTCTCTGAGATTTTATTCAGCTCCAGTGTCCAGAGAAGCTGAGATTTCAGTATTAACGTGCTGCACTCCATGGGGTCGAAAAGAGTCAGACACGACTGAGCGATTGAGCTGAGCTATACAATATCAACAAAATCCCAGTTGTTAATATCACCAGCAGTCTCCTCAGGAAAATTGTACACTATTGGAAAAGTGTCCAACTGAGAGTTTAAAATTTTCCAGGATTTTGTTTTTGCTTTGAAAGTTCTTATTTTTTCCTTGGCAACAAATGTCAGTTTGTTAGTCTCTCAGTCGTGTCTGACTTTTTGTGACCCCATGGACTGTAGCCTGCCAGGCTCCTCTGTCCTTGGAATTCAGTGTTAACAAATGCCATCTAATACTTTTCTTGAAATTTGATTAATTTTGAGAAGTTGTGTGGTGTATTCAAAAATTGAGTGAATGAAATTGCTAATTTTTAGTACCTCATCAAGAACATTATTAAGTGAACCTACCATTATTTGTTTACTCTGTGATGGTGAAAAATTTGACTATAGTGTTTACCCTCTAGAAATGCCTACATTATAATCCCTGCTGCTGCTGCTGCTAAGTCGCTTCAGTCGTGTCTGACTCTGTGCGACCCCATAGACAGCAGCCCACCAGGCTTCCCTGTCCCTGGGATTCTCCAGGCACAAACACTGGAGTGGGTTGCCATTTCCTTCTCCAATGCATGAAAGTAAAAAGTGAAAGTGAAGTCGCTCAGTCGTGTCCGACTCTTAGCAACTTCATGGACTGCAGCCCACCAGGCTCTTCCGTCCATGGATTTTCCAGGCAAGAGTACTGGAGTGGGATGCCATTGCCTTCTCCTATTATAATCCCTAGAACCTGTGAATAGCAGAGAGGACTTAAAATTGCTAATCAGTTTACTTTAATATGGACTTCCCTCGTGGCTCAGACGGTAAAGCGTCTGTCTACAATGCGGGAGACCTGGGTTCGAGCCCTGGGTTGGGAAGATCCCCTGGAGAAGGAAATGGCAATCCACTCCAGTACTGTTGCCTGGAAAATCCCGTGGACAGAGAAGCCTGGTACACTACAGTCTATGGGGTCGCAAAGAGTCTGACACGACTGAGCGACTTCACTTCACTTACTTTAAAATAGCAAGATTATCAAATCAGTAGCAAATGGGTACAGTGTAATCACAACTGTTCTCAAAAGTGAAAGAACAACAGCAAAAGTGAAAGTCCTAGTCGCTTCAGTCGTGTCTGACTCTTTGCAACCCATGGACTGTAGCCCACCAGACTCCTCTGTCCATAGGATTCTCCAGGCAAGAATACTGGAGTGAGTGGCCATTCCCTTTTCTAGGGAATCCTCCCAATCCACGGGTTGAACCTGGGTCTCTTGCATTGCAGGCGAATTCTTTACTGTCTGAGCAACCAGAGAAGCCCTAAAAGAAGGAGGTGAAGAGTGATTTGGAGTGATGAAATATGAAAAGTACTCACCTATCTGCTAGAAAATGGGGAAAGTCGCCCACCAGCCGAGGAAGGAGAGCAGCCTTTAGAAGCTAAAAAAAATGCAAGGAAACAGGAGTCTTCAGAGCCCCCAGAAAGGAATGCAGCTTTGCTGACCATATGGTTTTAGCCTAGTGATACCCTCAAATGGTCTTTAACCTGGCAAAGTATAAGAAAGTAACTTTGTGGGGTTTTAAAACAATAAATTTGTGGCAACTTACTACAGTAGCAGCAGAAAACGAGTACAACTAATACAGCTTGGGGATTATAATTTGTGTTTAGGCATGCTTGCTTTTGCATTTAGTACAAATGTCAACATAGTGAAATGGTTTATAATGTCTTGCTGCTGCTGCTGCTGCTGCTAAAAATCGTTTTTATCTTGTAAACCCTCTGGAAGAATTTTGGGCCCCACCAGGGATCTGTATACCATGCTTAGGAATCTCTTATTTAACTTTTTTACTTTCTGTGTATCAACTGCTGTGCTAGGTACTTTGTTATTGCTTAGTTGTTCAGTCGTGTCCAACTCTGCAACCCAATGGACTGTAACCCACCATGCTACCTCTGTCCATGGGATTCTCCAGGCATTGAATACTGGAGTGGGTTGCCATTTCCTCCTCCAAAGGATCTTCCTGACCTAGGGATAGAACCTGTGTCTCCTTCGTCTCCTGTATGGCAAGCAGATTCTCTATTGCTGAGATACTTGGGAAGCCCAGGCTGGGTGCTAGAATATGAAAATAAAGAAAGCACAGTCTTTGTCTTGAGAAGATTCTAGTTGAGTGGTTGAGTTGTTGTTTAGTCTAAGTCATGTCCAACTCCTTTGCAACCCATGGATTGTTGGCCTCCAGACTTCTCTGTGGGTTTTCCCAGGCAAGAATACTGGAGCAGGTTGCCATTTCCTTCTCCAGGGGAATCTTCCTAACACAGGCATCAAATCTGCATCGCCTGCATTGGCAGGCAAATTCTTTACCACTGTGCCACCAGGGAAGCCCCCAGTGGTTGAGAGAGGTCAGGAAATCAGTGATTGCAGATAGCACAGAATGACAGCTGCCCTAACTGGTATACTCAAGTGAGAAAAGAGACCTAATTCTAGTCTTCAGATGCTTCTGTCTAGTGAGAGAGATCACAAAAGAAATTACAAAATGCAAGGGAAAATACCCCATTGAGAAGGGTGGAGGAGGCACCTTTACAATCTCATTAGCAGCATATGATGGTTTCAGTTTTTCCACGTTCTTTCCAATTCATGTTACTGTCTGTCTTTTGATTTTAGCTGTTCTACTGAGCTATGAAGTGGTACCTCTTGTGGTCCCAATTTATATTTATCTAATAATTAATGATGCTTAGCATCATTTTTTGTACTTACTGGACATATGTCTGTCTCTTTTGGACATGGCTATTCAAATCCTTTGTCATTTTTGAAGTGAAATGCTTGTCATTTTATTCTTAAGCTATAGTAGTTCTTTATAGATTATGGGATACTAATCTCTTTATCAGATATTTGATTTGCTAATATTTTCTCCCACTCTGTATTGCAAAGTAATAAAGCTATCCCTTTTTGCCTCACCCAAAACTCTGTCTCTGAGATTTTATTCAGCTCCAGTGTCCAGAGAAGCTGAGATTTCAGTATTAACGTGCTGCACTCCATGGGGTCGAAAAGAGTCAGACACGACTGAGCGATTGAGCTGAGCTATACAATATCAACAAAATCCCAGTTGTTAATATCACCAGCAGTCTCCTCAGGAAAATTGTACACTATTGGAAAAGTGTCCAACTGAGAGTTTAAAATTTTCCAGGATTTTGTTTTTGCTTTGAAAGTTCTTATTTTTTCCTTGGCAACAAATGTCAGTTTGTTAGTCTCTCAGTCGTGTCTGACTTTTTGTGACCCCATGGACTGTAGCCTGCCAGGCTCCTCTGTCCTTGGAATTCAGTGTTAACAAATGCCATCTAATACTTTTCTTGAAATTTGATTAATTTTGAGAAGTTGTGTGGTGTATTCAAAAATTGAGTGAATGAAATTGCTAATTTTTAGTACCTCATCAAGAACATTATTAAGTGAACCTACCATTATTTGTTTACTCTGTGATGGTGAAAAATTTGACTATAGTGTTTACCCTCTAGAAATGCCTACATTATAATCCCTGCTGCTGCTGCTGCTAAGTCGCTTCAGTCGTGTCTGACTCTGTGCGACCCCATAGACAGCAGCCCACCAGGCTTCCCTGTCCCTGGGATTCTCCAGGCACAAACACTGGAGTGGGTTGCCATTTCCTTCTCCAATGCATGAAAGTAAAAAGTGAAAGTGAAGTCGCTCAGTCGTGTCCGACTCTTAGCAACTTCATGGACTGCAGCCCACCAGGCTCTTCCGTCCATGGATTTTCCAGGCAAGAGTACTGGAGTGGGATGCCATTGCCTTCTCCTATTATAATCCCTAGAACCTGTGAATAGCAGAGAGGACTTAAAATTGCTAATCAGTTTACTTTAATATGGACTTCCCTCGTGGCTCAGACGGTAAAGCGTCTGTCTACAATGCGGGAGACCTGGGTTCGAGCCCTGGGTTGGGAAGATCCCCTGGAGAAGGAAATGGCAATCCACTCCAGTACTGTTGCCTGGAAAATCCCGTGGACAGAGGAGCCTGGTACACTACAGTCTATGGGGTCGCAAAGAGTCTGACACGACTGAGCGACTTCACTTCACTTACTTTAAAATAGCAAGATTATCAAATCAGTAGCAAATGGGTACAGTGTAATCACAACTGTTCTCAAAAGTGAAAGAACAACAGCAAAAGTGAAAGTCCTAGTCGCTTCAGTCGTGTCTGACTCTTTGCAACCCATGGACTGTAGCCCACCAGACTCCTCTGTCCATAGGATTCTCCAGGCAAGAAGACTGGAGTGGGTGGCCATTCCCTTCTCTAGGGAATCCTCCCAATCCAGGGGTTGAACCTGGGTCTCTTGCATTGCAGGCAAATTCTTTACTGTCTGAGCAACCAGAGAAGCCCTAAAAGAAGGAGGTGAAGAGTGATTCGGAGTGATGAAATATGAAAAGTACTCACATATCTACTAGAAAATGGGGAAAGTGGCCCACCAGCCAAGGAAGGAGAGCAGCCTTTAGAAGCTAAAAAAATGCAAGGAAACAGGAGTCTTCAGAGCCCCCAGAAAGGAATGCAGCTTTGCTGACCTTATGGTTTTAGCCTAGTGATACCCTCAAATGGTCTTTAACCTGGCAAAGTATAAGAAAGTAACTTTGTAGGGTTTTAAAACAATAAATTTGTGGCAACTTACTACAGTAGCAGCAGAAAACGAGTACAACTAATACAGCTTGGGGATTAAAAAAAATGCAAGGAAACAGGAGTCTTCAGAGCCCCCAGAAAGGAATGCAGCTTTGCTGACCTTATGGTTTTAGCCTAGTGATACCCTCAAATGGTCTTTAACCTGGCAAAGTATAAGAAAGTAACTTTGTAGGGTTTTAAAACAATAAATTTGTGGCAACTTACTACAGTAGCAGCAGAAAACGAGTACAACTAATACAGCTTGGGGATTATAATTTGTGTTTAGGCATGCTTGCTTTTGCATTTAGTACAAATGTCAACATAGTGAAATGGTTTATAATGTCTTGCTGCTGCTGCTGCTGCTGCTAAAAATCGTTTTTATCTTGTAAACCCTCTGGAAGAATTTTGGGCCCCACCAGGGATCTGTATACCATGCTTAGGAATCTCTTATTTAACTTTTTTACTTTCTGTGTATCAACTGCTGTGCTAGGTACTTTGTTATTGCTTAGTTGTTCAGTCGTGTCCAACTCTGCAACCCAATGGACTGTAACCCACCATGCTACCTCTGTCCATGGGATTCTCCAGGCATTGAATACTGGAGTGGGTTGCCATTTCCTCCTCCAAAGGATCTTCCTGAACTAGGGATAGAACCTGTGTCTCCTTCGTCTCCTGTATGGCAAGCAGATTCTCTGTTGCTGAGACACTTGGGAAGCCCAGGCTGGGTGCTAGGATACGAAAATAAAGAAAGCACAGTCTCTGTCTTGAGAAGATTCTAGTTGAGTGGTTGAGTTGTTGTTTAGTCTAAGTCATGTCCAACTCCTTTGCAACCCATGGATTGTTGGCCTCCAGACTTCTCTGTGGGATTTCCCAGGCAAGAATACTGGAACAGGTTGCCATTTCCTTCTCCAGGGGAATCTTCCTAACACAGGGATCAAATCTGCGTTGCCTGCATTGGCAGGCAAATTCTTTACCACTGTGCCACCAGGGAAGCCCCCAGTAGTTGAGAGAGGTCAGGAAATCAGTGATTGCAGATAACACAGAATGACAGCTGCCCTAACTGATATACTCAAGTGAGAAAAGAGACCTAATTCTAGTCTTCAGATGCTTCTGTCTAGTGAGAGAGATCACAAAAGTAATTACAAAATGCAAGGGAAAATACCCCATTGAGAAGGGTGGAGGAGGGACCTTTACAATCTCAATAGCAGCGTGTGATGGATTCAGTTTTTCCACGTTTTCTCCAATTCATGTTACTGTCTGTCTTTTGATTTTAAGCCATTCTACTGAGCTATGAAGTGGTACCTCTTGTGGTTCCAGTTTATGTTTATCTAATAATTAATGATGCTTAGCATCATTTTTTGTACTTACTGGACATATATCTATCTCTTTTGGACATGGCTATTCAGATCCTTTGTCATTTTTGAAGTGAAATGCTTGTCATTTTATTCTTACGCTATAGTAGTTCTTTATAGATTATGGAATACTAATCTCTTTATCAGATATCTGATTTGCTAATATTTTCTCCCACTCTGTATGTTGTCTTTTCACTTTATTGATCTTGTCATTTGAAGCACAGATATTTTTGATTTTACACCCATGATAGCCTCTAAAAATTGTACATATGTTTAGGTCTTTGATTGATTTTGAGTTAAGTTTTATATATCTTTTGATGAATTTGACTTCACTCTTTTACATGTTGGTATTCAGTTGTCTCAGCAACTTTTCTTGAAAAGACTAATCTTTTTCTATTGAATTTTCTTGAAATCCTCGTCAAAAATCAATTGAACATTCTATGGATTTATTTTTGGACACTTGGTTCTATTCCATTGATTACATCTCTCTTTATGCTTATCCTATCACACAATCTTGATTACTGTAGCTCTGTAGTAAGTTTAGAAAGTCAGAAACGTGAGTTCTCTAACAACATTCTTCTTTTTCAAGATTTTTTTGGCTGTCCCTTGTATATCCAGCATGAATTTTATGATGTTTGTTAGTATCTGCAAAATAGGCAGCTGGCATTTTGATAGAGATTGTACTGAATCTATAGAGTAATTTGGGAAGTATTGCCAGTTTCATAATATTAAAATTTTCAATCCGTAAACAATGGACCTTTCATGTATTTAATCTAATCCAGTCTCTTCCAGTGATGTTTTGCATTTTTCAGTGCATAGGTCTTAACACTTCTTTAGTTAACTGTTTTCCTAAATTTTTTTTTTTCTATTTGATGTCATTGTAAATGGAATTTGTTTCCTAATTTTAAAATTGTTAAGTGCTAGCATATAAAAATATAATTTGTTTTTGTTTGTTAATCTTGTGCAACCTTTGTTGAATATCTTTATTAGCTCCAGTAGTTTTGGGGTTTTCTTTAAAGGTTTTATTTTATTTTTGGCTGTACTGAGTTTTCGTTGCTGTGTGAGGCTTTCTGTAGTTGCACCCAGTGGGGACTGTTCTCTAGTTGCCGTGCATGGGCTGCTCATTGTGGTGACTTCTCTTGTTGCAGAGCACCAGCTCNAATATAATTTGTTTTTGTTTGTTAATCTTGTGCAACCTTTGTTGAATATCTTTATTAGCTCCAGTAGTTTTGGGGTTTTCTTTAAAGGTTTTATTTTATTTTTGGCTGTACTGAGTTTTCGTTGCTGTGTGAGGCTTTCTGTAGTTGCACCCAGTGGGGACTGTTCTCTAGTTGCCGTGCATGGGCTGCTCATTGTGGTGACTTCTCTTGTTGCAGAGCACCAGCTCTAGTGCGTGTGGGCTTCATTAGTTGTAGCCGACAGGCTTAGTTGTACCAAGGCATGCGGAATCTTCCTGGATCGGGTTTTGAATCCATGTCCCCTACACGGACAGGTGGATTCTTAACCACTGGACCATCAGGGAAGTACCTTTGGTTTGTTTTAGAATTTCTTACAATTTCCTATGAAATTTAGAGGAGGAAAGAGGCTGTATTCCTTGGTTTACATAGAAAGCCAATAAAGCCCCGAGACAAGGGACTTGAATTGTCTACATAGGGCCACAGGCGCCCGCTTGAATAGCGGAGGGTGCCCCGCCTTGGGCTCCCTCTCGCGTGGGTCTTAGAAGCCTGGGCAAATAAGTAGACACGGCTAGCCTCTATGCCCCAGATGGGAATCAGCCAGAAAACAGAGTAAGAAAAAGAAGAAACGGGGGAACCAGTCTTTCCAAGAACTGGCCCAAGAAACTGGTCCATCCTTTATTGTCCAGAACAGCTTTTTATACTTTTGGTTGTACATAGAGATCAATGGATAATACAAAATTATGCAGTGTCAGCAGCCCTGACTCTTACCAAGACCAGGCTTTCTCTCTGCATACCTAGCTGTATACACAAGTCTTAGGTGATTTACATAATCTTCTGGCCAGAAGGCCAATTAACATTTTACGGCCCTTTTCTGATAAGGGTCTGTCAACCAGAAAACTTATTTGCATTAAAAGTGTTGTTCTTTCCAAAGTCTGGTGCCACTCTCAGAAAGCACTAATTAAGGTTACATTCTTGTATAGCAAGGACACAACGATTTATAACAAAGAGGAGTACAGTGATTTATAATAAAGAGAAAGTTCATTAACTCAAAAGTCTAGTATTGCTAACATCAAAACTACTATATTCCTATTTCTGCATCCCGATTACATTGATTAATATCCTCCCAGGTGCCTAAAAGATAAAGGATATGGAGGCCTGGCAGCAGTCATTGACTCAACAGTGAAACCCATCACCAATATAGTTCTTAGCTTTTTAGAAAAGGCTCTATATCTTTAAGATGCTTTAAGCTGCGTGCCTCTTGCTGTTGAGGGGCTGTAAACAATCACAAGTTGTAAAAGTCTCTAACTGTCAGGCAAGTTAGAGAGCCATCAGAGGGATTTGAGCTGAGACACTCCTTTCACATGCAGGAGACCAGTTGGAGCTCTAAGTTAACTTTTTCCAAGAAAGGTGGTCGGGGATAGCCTCCTGTAATGTCAGAAGAGTATAGTATAGCAGACAGTAAACAGACAGATTTTGGTTTCGGGGTAGATGCTCAGGCAGAGGACCGCTTGAGATCTGACTCGCCTTGCCACGTCAGGTCTCTCCACATGACCTTGTCATGGGTGGGATCTCCTGTGCTGGCTCCCAGCATCACGCCAGGATTCCCTGTTCATCACCAACTCTTGGAGCTTACTCAAACTCATGTCCATTGAGTTGGTGATGCCATCCAACCATCTCATCCTCTGTCGTCCCCTTCTCCTCCCGCCTTCAATCTTTCCCAGCATCAGAGTCTTTTCAATGAGTCAGTTCTTCACATCAGGTGGCCAAAGTATTGGAGTTTCATCATCAGTCCTTCCAAAGAATATTCAGGACTGATTTCCTTTAGAATGGACTGGTTGGAACTCCTTGCAGTCTAAGGGACTCTCAAGAGTCTTCTCCAACACCACAGTTCAAAAGCATCAATTCTTCAGCACACAGCTTTCTTTGTAGTCCAACTCTTGCAACCATACATGCCTACTGGGAAAACTATAACTTTGACTGGATGGAATTTTGTTGGCAAACTAATGTCTCTCCTTATCAATATGCTGTCTAGGTTGATCATAACTTTTCTTCCAAGGAGCAAGCGTCTTTTAATTTCATGGCTGCAGTCACCATCTTCAGTGATTTTGGAGCCCTCAGAAATAAAGTGTGTCACTGTTTCCATTGTTTCCCCATCTATTTGCCATGAAGTGATGGGACCGGATGCCATGATCTTCGTTTTCTGAATGTTGAGTTTTAAGCCAACTTTTTCACTCTCCACTTTGACTTTCATCAAGAGGCTTTTTAGTTCTTCTTCACTTTGCCATAAGGGTGGTGGTATCTGCATATCTGATGGATGCCATGATCTTCGTTTTCTGAATGTTGAGTTTTAAGCCAACTTTTTCACTCTCCTCTTTCACTTTCATCAAGAGGCTTTTTAGTCCTTCACTTTCTACCATAAGGGTGGTGCCATCTACATATCTGAGGTGATTGATATTTCTACCGGCAATCTTGATTCCAGCTTGTGCTTCATCCAGCCCAGCATTTCTCATGATATACTCTGCATATACGTTAAATAAGCAGGGTGACAATATACAGCCTTGACGTACTCCTTTTCCTATTTGGAACCAGTCTGTCATTCCATGTCTAGTTCTAACTTTGCTTCTTGACCTGAATACAGATTTCTCAGGAGGCAGGCCAGGTGGTCTGGTATTCCCATCTCTTGAAGAATTTTCCACAGTTTGTTGTGATCCACGCAGTCAAAGGCTTTGACATAGTCATTAAAGCAGAAGTGGATGTTTTTCTGGAACTCTCTTGCTTTCTCGATGATCCAACGGATGTTGGCAGTTTGATCTCTGGTTCCTCTGCCTTTCCTAAATCCAACTTGAACATCTGGAAGTTCATGGTTCATGTACTGTTGAAGCCTGGTGTTGAGAATTTTGAGCATAACTTTGCTAGCCTGTGAGATGAGTGCAATTGTGCGGTAATTGGAGCATTCTTTGGCATTGCCTTTCTTTGGGATTGGAATGAAAACTAACCTTTTCCAGTCCTGTGGCCACTGCTGAGTTTTCCCAATTTGCTGGCATAAATAAATATGAGTGAAGCACTTTCACAGCATCATCTTTCAGGATTTGAAGTAGCTCTACTGGAATTCCATCACCTTCACTAGCTTTGTTCGTAGTGATGCTTTCTAAGGCCCACTTGACTTCACATTCCAGGGATGTCTGGCTGTAGATGAGTGATCACACCATCGTGATTATATTCACCATGAAGATCTTTTTTGTACAGTTCTTCTGTGTATTCTTGTCACCTCTTCTTAATATCTTTTGCTTCTGTTAGGTCCATACCATTTCTGTCGTTTATCGAGCCCATCTTTGCATGAAATGTTCCCTTGGTATCTCTGATTTTCTTGAAGAGAACTCTAGTCTTTCCTGTTCTGTTGTTTTCCTCTATTTCTTTGCATTGATCGCTGAGGAAGGCTTTCTTATCTCTCCTTGCTATTCTTTGGAACTCTGCATTCAGATGCTTATATCTCCTTTTCTCCTTTGCTTTTCGCTTCTCTTCTTTTCACAGCTATTTGTAAGGCCTCCCCAGACAGCCATTTTGCTTTTTTGCATTTCTTTTCCATGGGGATGGTCTTGATCCCTGTCTCCTGTACAGTGTCACGAACCTCGCGAGCTTTTAACTCAAGAGCCACACTTTGCCAGTGCCTTTACCTCCCTGACTGTAAAGAAAGCTGAGTGCTGGAGAATTGGTGCTTTTGACCTGTGGTGTTGGAGAAGACTCTTGAGAGTCCCTTGGACTGCAAGGAGATCCAACCAGTCCATCCTAAAGGAGATCAGTCCTGAGTGTTCATTGGAAGGACTGATACTGAAGCTGAAACTCCAATACTTTGGCCACCTGATGTGAAGAACTTACTCACTGGGAAAGATTGAAGTTAGGAGGAGAAGTAGACGACAGAGGATGAGATGGCTGGATGGCATCACCGACTCTATCATGAGTTTGAGCAAGCTCTGGGATTTGGTGATGGACAGGGAGGCCTGGCGTGCTGCAGTCCATGGGGTCGCAAAGAGTTGGATACAACTGAGCAACTGGCTGAACTGTTTTTAAATCCACTTGTCTTCCTTGGTAGCTCAGCTGGTAAAGAATCCGCCTGAAATTCAGGAGGCCCAGATTTTATTGCTGGCTCAGAAAGATCCCCTGGCGAAGGGATAGGCTACCCACTCCAGTATCCTTGCCTGGAAAATCTCATGGACAGAGGAACCTGGTGGATTGCAGTCCATGGGGTCGCAAAGAGTCGGGCACGACTGAGCAACTAACACACACACACACACACACACACACACACACACACCCACTCCAGTATTCTTGGGCTTCCCTCGTGGCTCAGACAGTAAAGAATCCTCCTGCCGTGCAAGTGACCTGAGTTTGATCCCTGTATTCAGGAGATCCCCTGGAGAGGGCATGTCAACCCACTCCAGTATTCTTGCCTGGAGAGTCCCCACGGACAGAGGAGCCTGGAAGGCTACAGCCCATTTGCTCGCGGAGTCGAACATGACTGAGCCACCAAGCACAGCACTCTTAAATTCACTGATCCTTCAGGTCATCTTGAATGTGTTGTCAAGTTTCTAAAGTGAATTTTCACTTAATATACTTTTCAAGTCTAAAATTTCCACTTAGTTGTTTTCCAACATTTTTTCTCATTATTGAGAATCTCATTTTTTAAAATTCATCATTGCCCTACTTTTGTTTTGTTTTTTAAATGTGGTCACCTTTGAAGTTCATTGAATGTGTTTATAATTCTGCTTTAAAGACTGTGTTTAAAGTCAGTATCTCGAGATACCCAGTTTCTATTGGCCACTTTTTCCCTCCTTACATATCTCGCAATATCTTGTTGAAAAGTAGATATTTTAGATCATATATTGTGGCAACTCTGGATTCTGATTTTTTTTTTTCTCCCTGTTACTGCTTTATTTGCTTGTTTTTTTGTTTAGTAATTTGTCTAAATTAAATCAGTGACATCTATTTCCCTTGTGATAGGTAGCCACTTATGTACTTTTTCTTTATTTCTTTTTGAGATTATTGTAATTAGTTTTACGTTTGGATTTCTGGGACTTGCCTCTCTCTCTGTGTGAAGCTTAAATGATAAGCTGATGGCCAGACAGTGAATGTGCGCAAACACTTCAAGTCAGTAAGTTATCTGTCATCTGCTCATGAATCTCTGTATTGATAGAGGAACACATTTAAAATTTATATTGTTTTCAAGTGTTCCCCACTTTGGTTTCTACTGAACTCTTTCACATTTCCTCTGTGCTATGATTGTTCAGCCTCAGCAATGTGCGGGTAGCTTTGTTCCTCTCAGGCCTCCATTGGACATACTCTTAGCCATAGTCAAGAATGTGCTTGCCCCAAGCACATTAATAGAGCTTGGATTAATAGAGCTGTTGACTCTCTGTGCTTGCTCCCTGTTGTAAGGCCATCACTTCCAGTGAAACCCAGCAGAAGGCTGGCATCATCCACCACTCGAGTACCACTGAGCCCCCTTTGACCTCTGCAAAGTTCCGGTGATCTTTCCCACTCTGGAAGAACCTCTGTACTCACTGAATTGTGGTTGATATCAATAAGAGCACCTCTTGGCTAGAATACAACAGGGTCCTAGTTTTCTTACCTAAAAATGAGTAGTTTTTCAGATATCAATACTCCTCAAATTGTTATCTTCCTTTGGTCTATTTATGGGTGACTGGGTGACTAAAATGGTTGTTATTTGTCAATTTTGTCTAGCTCTAAGGTTTGACTTATCTCCATTTTCTTTTGAGGTACATTTTTGCTTTATATTGGTTTCAGATGTAAATACAAAGCAAAACGATTTTCTTTCAATGCCTGATAGTCCTTGGCTGCGCATTCATATTACAAAGAAACAAGTCCAAAGACTGCCTAGAAACTACATTTGGATGGTACTGATTTGATGGTACAGTTTGCTTTACAGTGAATAGGTGGGTAACCATGATTATGCTGGAAGTCTGCTGAAGCCAGAATGAGGCAGATTTTTCTATGGGGGCACCCATGCTCCCTTTCCTAGTACTCTGTTTTATATATAGTAGTGTGTATATGTTAATCCCAAACTCCTAATTTGTTCCTCCCCTACCTCGACCTTTCTTTCCCCTTTGGTAGCTGTAAATTTGTTTTCAAATTCTGTGAATCTATTTCTGTTTTTGTGCATAAGTTCATTTGTATCATTTTTTTAGATTCCACATGTAAGCGATTTGATTATTTTTCTTTGACTTAATATGACAATCTCTAGGTCCATCCATGTTCCTGCAAATGGCATTATTTCATTCTTTTTATGGCTGAGTAATATTCCATTGTATATACGTACCACATCTTCTTGGGTCCTGCTCTCATCTGTTCTTTTCAGGGTTTTCTGTGTGTTCAGTCACTCAGTCCTTTCCGACCCTTTGTGACCCCATGGACCACAGCACGCCAAGCTTCCCTGTCCTTCACAATCTCCTAGAGTTTGCTCAGACTCATGTCCATTGAACTGGTGATGCCATTCTGCATTGCCATGTTTCTTCATAGCTATTTTTTTAGTGGATTATAAATCCATTTTTAAAGAACAGTTTGTTGTATTTTTTTATTATTATTGTAGTGATTATTATTATTTTAGTTACTGCCTCTTTCTCTTTCTTTACCTGATTCTGTACCCCACATTTACCATTGGGTTTACATTTTCTTTTACCTGTGTACACTTAGATTTTTTCAGTTAAGCAATATTACCAATGTTGACAGTTTCTAGAAAAGTAAGTCTTGATTTTTTTCCCTTGGTCAAGCTGTTGAAAGTTATCATTGAAGGACAATTCACTCTACAGGCTGACATTGTCATCAGGAAAGTAATTTCAGTTATTTACGGTTTTCCATGAAATCTTGTGATTTCACATATGGAGTATAGGTAATATGTTGTATCTTTATAACGGCTCCCTAGAGTGGGCATCTCCACTTAGTTCTTTAACCAAACTGAACCATGTCTCTCGTTAGAATTCCTGTTTTCTATTTTGTTCAAATTTAATTCCTAGACTGGCCAAGTTGTCCATGAGGGTTTTCGCCTGTTTCTGATGAAGTATTAGCTGGATATCAGCTTGGGATAATAGATGTTAGTAACATTTAAGCACTTGTATTTCGGATACCAGGGAAAGGCAAGAAGTATGAGAACAATCAATAAATATTAAGAGAAATATCTGGAGACTTCTTCATATTAGTTTTATAGTTGAGGTGGCTCAAAGGGTAAAGTGTCTGCCTGCAATGCAGGAGACCAGGGTTCGATCCCTGGGATGGGAAGATCCCCTGGAGAAGGAAATGGCAACACATTCCAGTGTTCTTGCCTGGAGAACCCTACAGCTGGAGGAGCCTGGTAGGCTACAGTTCATGGAGTCCCAAAAGAGTTGGACACGACTAAACGACTTCACTTTCACTTTAAAGCCTAATGAAGACATCATTTTGGCTGATCACAAATCATCAAATAGCTTTTTTTTCTATTAAGTAATATATTTATTGTTTGACTTCTTTTCCTTTTAGTAAGGCAAGATAAGGAAATAATTATAGATTTTGGAATGTTCATGATGTCAAGCTACAGAAGAATGTAGTAAGAGTTTTACAGATATCCTGGGTAAACATATCAATGTACAGAATTACACAAATATAAACAAAACATGAAAAAGCCCTTGCAAAGAGATATTATTTATAGTAACATTCAAAATATGAAGTTCCTGGGAATAAATCTAACATAACGGGATGTGCAAAACTCCCATGAGGAAATAATAAAGCATTATTTTGTGACAATAGGACCTCAATAAATAGAATGATATGTAATACACATGGCTTTGGGAAACAAGATTTTATAGGTGCCCAATTGGATCAATTCAATCAAATTTATGTGTATTTTTGAGGGGAGGAGATTTGACAAAAGATTTAAAAATTATATATAGAGAGGGCCAAAAAACAAGAATAACTGCAGTGTATTTTGATG
Source organism: Cephalophus harveyi (assembly GCA_006410635.1). Lineage (NCBI taxonomy): Eukaryota > Metazoa > Chordata > Mammalia > Artiodactyla > Bovidae > Cephalophus > Cephalophus harveyi. The sequence continues at coordinate 180,144 of SJYT01013272.1, read as the reverse complement.
CAGGCAATGTCAGATAGATTGGTGGAACCTCACTAGTGAATGTTTAGACCACAGACTCACCTCTTTGGTGACTTTACTTGGGAGGTTATTAGAAACACAGACTCTCAGATCCTGACCCTAGATTAGCTGAGTCATAATCTGCTTTATCAAGATAACCTAGAAGAGTGGGGAAGTGATTTTTTTTAATTTTAATTTTAAATTTTATTTTATAATATTTTGGCCTCATCATGCAGCATGTAGAATCTTAGTTCCCTGACCAGGAATCGAACCCAAGTCCCCTATATTGGAAACTTGGAATCTTAACCAGTGGACCAGTGGATGTCCCAAATATGGCTTTAAGAAACAGTTCTGGGGAAACTGGTAATTAACAAGAAAGCTATAATTGTATTGAAAGGTATTGCTTGATTCATATGGTGCAACCATCCCTTACTGTCTGTGATCTACGTTACTTCAGGAACATTTGAAAGCTCAGTGATAATAAAAGGGATACTTTGTGCATATTTTTAAGGTGCATCTGTTATCCATGTGCCAATAATCTATGAGTCATCTTGTTAATAAGCTTTTTTAAGGTGCTCCAACTTCAGGATGCCTTTATGTGTTTCTAGCATCTCTTGGATCAAGTCTGTATGTCATACCTTAACAGTAGTGTTGTCACTGCCAATGTAGGTCAGTAATGTTGTGACTGTGCCTCCTCCACGTGGGTGATAAAGCTGTATCTAATTATTTTATAGGTGTGCTTTGTATATTTTGGAAAAAAGCTGCTGAAGACACTGACAAAAAGGCAGCTCTTCTGCTGACACCTCAGAAGGAAATAAGTTAACCACCTACGTTAGGATTAGAAGACCAGCTCATTCTCAGAATCTTCTGAAACAAAATTAGGTAAGAAATGCCTTTCATCATATTTTAAATGATTTGTCCTCCATCTTCCCAGTTTGCTTGAAAGCTTCTGTAATTCTATTCCTTTGGCCTCTAAGAGAAATGCAGTTAGCATTTTCCTTTAGGAAGGCAGCATGCCAGCCAGCTGTCAGCTTTATGATGTACCTGATCTCCGATGTCAGGGGAAGCACAATTCAATTTTAAAGTAAGTCTTCTGCACAATACTGCAGCAGGGCTGCCAGCATCTCTCTTTATGTTCCTTTCTTTGAAATTCTCCCTTTTCCTCAAACAGTATAGTTTTATTTTTAAATCCTTTGTGTAAGATGAAGCTACCACTAGCTGACTTTCCTTGTCCTTAGCTAAAAATCAATGAATTGACTGAAACTATGTGTAAATACTTCTGCTACCCTTTCTCATTTCTAGAAAATAAAGTACCACTGCTTGTTTAACTTATGACTTGTCTAAACGTGTTGAAAGCATTGACTATAAGGCATAACACTCAGACTCTGAAAGAGAGAACTGTGACAAGTTCAGTCAAAAGGGAAAAGAGGAATAATTTATAAAAGGTGCTGCAGATAATGATGCCAGCCAGTTATTTTAAAATGCATCCATCTCACCTTTTAATGAATTAGATTTGTCAACAGGAAATGTTTTATGCACCACTTCTAATAAAAGTGGCATGCTAGGAATGCAGTGCTTTGAGGTTGGCTTCTTCAAAGCTTCAGAGTATCTTCAATTCAAAGATATTTTTTAAATAATAGATATTAAAAGTATATTTAAATAATATTAAGGTTGTGACACAAACACCAAATGACAAAATTCAGGGGTTTCAAAGCAAAGGCTGACATGCCATCACTTTTTCACATAGTAACTGTTTTTTAAATTAGGAGTGTAACAGACTGATTTGGGGATTGTGTGTCAGTTTAACTTTAGATTCTCTTGTTGTTTTCGCTGGTGTCACAACCTTAATGTCAGCTCTTCAAATAGGTTTCTACATTTCCTTTGGTTCGGGGTCATTAAAAAATGCATATGATAAATCTGAGAGGCATAAATAGGTCACACTGAAGTGAAATTCCTTGACTCTCTGGTATTGAAATACAGCTATTACCTGCCTTGTAAGTGGAAAAAGTTAGCTCAGGCATTTGGTAAATTTCTGTTTTCAAGATTTTGATTCAGACCACTGTAAGCCCAAATGACAAAACATAATGTTGGTATAATTGTGTTCTTGTTCCTCTAATCCAAACTACCCAATTTTGTTGATTATCATCACTAGATATTAAGAATCATAATTCCCACAGGTGATTGTTTTTTCACTTAGAGTACAAGTTAATCCTGACAATTATTTCAATAGAAGTATCCTTATTCAGTATAGTTAAGTGTAGGTAACTCTACTTTAAATTTTTCCATATGCCAGCCTTTTTTTTTCAAGATTTTGATTCAGACCACTGTAAGCCCAAATGACAAAACATAATGTTGGTATAATTGTGTTCTTGTTCCTCTAATCCAAACTACCCAATTTTGTTGATTATCATCACTAGATATTAAGAATCATAATTCCCACAGGTGATTGTTTTTTCACTTAGAGTACAAGTTAATCCTGACAATTATTTCAATAGAAGTATCCTTATTCAGTATAGTTAAGTGTAGGTAACTCTACTTTAAATTTTTCCATATGCCAGCCTTTTATATAAACACTTTTATGCAGATTTGGGGTAAATGTGATTTTTTTTTTAAGGTAACACTTGTTTAGAAAGCAAATATAAAGTAAAAATCTATTGTGTTGTGTTGAATGTTTAAAAAAAAAATTCTCGTACCCCATTGGACATTCAAGGAGGAGCATGGAGCCTTCCTTACTCCATTCTGCAGGGAGAGAGAGAAGGGAAAGAGGAGAGAAAAATAATTCTACCCATTTCCTTGATTCTTATCTGTCATGATCTCACTGGGCAGGTCATACGCTGAATATGGTTTTAATTTAGAAAAATAAACATCAGAATCTGTCTCACAGTTGTCTTTTCCATCACCCATGTTAGAGAAATGAAAAGTGGAAAGAGAGGCAAATTATTTATTGATCTTTTCTGACTGACTCAAATACACTGGCCAANAAAAGATTTAAAAATTATATATAGAGAGGGCCAAAAAACAAGAATAACTGCAGTGTATTTTGATGCAGACAATGTCAGATAGATTGGTGGAACCTTACTAGTGAATGTTTAGACCACAGACTCACCTCTTTGGTGACTTTACTTGGGAGGTTATTAGAAACACAGACTCTCAGATCCTGACCCCAGATTAGCTGACTCATAATCTGCTTTATCAAGATAACCTAGAAGAGTGGGGAAGTGATTTTTTTTAATTTTAATTTTAAATTTTATTTTATAATATTTTGGCCTCATCATGCAGCATGTAGAATCTTAGTTCCCTGACCAGGAATCGAACCCAAGTCCCCTATATTGGAAACTTGGAATCTTAACCAGTGGACCAGTGGATGTCCCAAATATGGCTTTAAGAAACAGTTCTGGGGAAACTGGTAATTAACAAGAAAGCTATAATTGTATTGAAAGGTATTGCTTGATTCATATGGTGCAGCCATCCCTTACTGTCTGTGATCTACGTTACTTCAGGAACATTTGAAAGCTCAGTGATAATAAAAGGGATACTTTGTGCATATTTTTAAGGTGCATCTGTTATCCATGTGCCAATAATCTATGAGTCATCTTGTTAATAAGCTTTTTTAAGGTGCTCCAACTTCAGGATGCCTTTATGTGTTTCTAGCATCTCTTGGATCAAGTCTGTATGTCATACCTTAACAGTAGTGTTGTCACTGCCAATGTAGGTCAGTAATGTTGTGACTGTGCCTCCTCCACGTGGGTCATAAAGCTGTATCTAATTATTTTATAGGTGTGCTTTGTATATTTTGGAAAAAAGCTGCTGAAGACACTGACGAAAAGGCAGCTCTTCTGCTGACACCTCAGAAGGAAATAAGTTAACCACCTACGTTAGGATTAGAAGACCAGCTCATTCTCAGAATCTTCTGAAACAAAATTAGGTAAGAAATGCCTTTCATCATATTTTAAATGATTTGTCCTCCATCTTCCCAGTTTGCTTGAAAGCTTCTGTAATTCTATTCCTTTGGCCTCTAAGAGAAATGCAGTTAGCATTTTCCTTTAGGAAGGCAGCATGCCAGCCAGCTGTCAGCTTTATGATGTACCTGATCTCCGATGTCAGGGGAAGCACAATTCAATTTTAAAGTAAGTCTTCTGCACAATACTGCAGCAGGGCTGCCAGCATCTCTCTTTATGTTCCTTTCTTTGAAATTCTCCCTTTTCCTCAAACAGTATAGTTTTATTTTTAAATCCTTTGTGTAAGATGAAGCTACCACTAGCTGACTTTCCTTGTCCTTAGCTAAAAATCAATGAATTGACTGAAACTATGTGTAAATACTTCTGCTACCCTTTCTCATTTCTAGAAAATAAAGTACCACTGCTTGTTTAACTTATGACTTGTCTAAACGTGTTGAAAGCATTGACTATAAGGCATAACACTCAGACTCTGAAAGAGAGAACTGTGACAAGTTCAGTCAAAAGGGAAAAGAGGAATAATTTATAAAAGGTGCTGCAGATAATGATGCCAGCCAGTTATTTTAAAATGCATCCATCTCACCTTTTAATGAATTAGATTTGTCAACAGGAAATGTTTTATGCACCACTTCTAATAAAAGTGGCATGCTAGGAATGCAGTGCTTTGAGGTTGGCTTCTTCAAAGCTTCAGAGTATCTTCAATTCAAAGATATTTTTTAAATAATAGATATTAAAAGTATATTTAAATAATATTAAGGTTGTGACACAAACACCAAATGACAAAATTCAGGGGTTTCAAAGCAAAGGCTGACATGCCATCACTTTTTCACATAGTAACTGTTTTTTAAATTAGGAGTGTAACAGACTGATTTGGGGATTGTGTGTCAGTTTAACTTTAGATTCTCTTGTTGTTTTCGCTGGTGTCACAACCTTAATGTCAGCTCTTCAAATAGGTTTCTACATTTCCTTTGGTTCGGGGTCATTAAAAAATGCATATGATGAATCTGAGAGGCATAAATAGGTCACACTGAAGTGAAATTCCTTGACTCTCTGGTATTGAAATACAGCTATTACCTCCCTTGTAAGTGGAAAAAGTTAGCTCAGGCATTTGGTAAATTTCTGTTTTTCAAGATTTTGATTCAGACCACTGTAAGCCCAAATGACAAAACATAATGTTGGTATAATTGTGTTCTTGTTCCTCTAATCCAAACTACCCAATTTTGTTGATTATCATCACTAGATATTAAGAATCATAATTCCCACAGGTGATTGTTTTTTCACTTAGAGTACAAGTTAATCCTGACAATTATTTCAATAGAAGTATCCTTATTCAGTATAGTTAAGTGTAGGTAACTCTACTTTAAATTTTTCCATATGCCAGCCTTTTATATAAACACTTTTATGCAGATTTGGGGTAAATGTGATTTTTTTTTTAAGGTAACACTTGTTTAGAAAGCAAATATAAAGTAAAAATCTATTGTGTTGTGTTGAATGTTTAAAAAAAAAATTCTCGTACCCCATTGGACATTCAAGGAGGAGCATGGAGCCTTCCTTACTCCATTCTGCAGGGAGAGAGAGAAGGGAAAGAGGAGAGAAAAATAATTCTACCCATTTCCTTGATTCTTATCTGTCATGATCTCACTGGGCAGGTCATACGCTGAATATGGTTTTAATTTAGAAAAATAAACATCAGAATCTGTCTCACAGTTGTCTTTTCCATCACCCATGTTAGAGAAATGAAAAGTGGAAAGAGAGGCAAATTATTTATTGATCTTTTCTGACTGACTCAAATACACTGGCCAATCCCAAATATAAGACTTCACAGTTAATATCTCCTCCTTCACTGACTCTCCAGCTTTTACTGTTCCTCAGTTCAGTTCAGTTTGTCGCTCAGTTCTTGTCCGACTCTTTGTCATCCCATGGACTGCAGCATGCTAGGCTTCCCTGTCCATCACCAACTCCTGGAGCTTACTCAAACTCATGTCCACTATGCTGGTGATGCCATCCAGCCATCTCATCCTCTGTCACCCCCTTCTCCTCCTGCCTTCAATCATTCCCATCATCAGAGTCTTTTCCATTGAGTCGGTTCTTTGCATCAGGTGGCCAAAGTACTGGAGTTTCAGCTTCAGCATCAGTCCTTCCAATGAACACCCAGGACTGATCTCCTTTAGGATGGACTGGTTGGATCTCCTTGCAGTCCAAGGACTCTCAAGAGTCTTCTCCAACACCACAGTTCAAAACTATCAGTTCTTTGGCACTCAGCCTTCATTATGGTCCAACTCTCACATCCATACATGACTACTGGAAAAAAAAGCTTTGACTTGATGGACCATGGATGGTAAAGTAATATCTCTGCTTTTTAACCCACTGTCTAAGTTGGTTATAGTTTTTCTTCCAAGGAGTAAGCGTCTTTTAATTTCATGGCTGCAGTCACCATCTTCAATGATTTTGGAGCCCCAAAATATAAAGTCTCTCACGGTTTTCATTGTTTCTCCATCTATTTGCCATGAAGTGATGGGACCAGATGCCATGATCTTAGTTTTCTGAATGTTGAGTTTTAAGTCAACTTTTTCACTCTCCTCTTTCACTTTCATCAAGAGGCTCTTTAGATCTTCTTCACTTTCTGCCTTAAGGGTGGTGTCATCTGCATATCTGAGGTGATTGATATTTCTCCCAGCAATCTTGATTCTAGCTTGTGCTTCCTCCAGCCCAGCATTTCACATGATGTACTCTGCATATAAGTTAAATAAACAGGGTGTCAACATACAGCCTTGACATACTCCTTTCCCAATTTGGAACCAGTCTGTTGTTCCATGTCCAGTTCTAACTGTTGCTTCTTGACCTGCATACAGATTTTTCACGAGGCAGGTCAGGTGGCCTGGTATTCCCATCTTTTTAAGAATTTTCCAGAGTTTGTTGTGACCCACACAGTCAAAGGCTTTGGCATAGTCAATAAAGCAGAAATAGATGTTTTTCTGGAACTCTCTTGCTTTTTCCATGATCCAACAGATGTTGGCAATTTGATCTCTGGTTCCTCTGCCTTTTGTAAAACCAGCTTGAACATCTGGACGTTTACGGTTCATGTGCTGTTGAAGCCTGGCTTAGAGAACTGTGAGCATTACTTTGCTAGTGTGTGAGATGAGTGCAATTGTTCGGTAGTTTGAACATTCTTTGGCATTGCCTTTCTTAAGGATTGGAATGAAAACTGATCTTTTTCAGTCCTGTGGCTACTGTTGAGTTTTCCAAATTTGCTGACGTATTGAGTGTAGCACTTTCACAGCATCATCTTTTAGGATTTGAAATAGCTCAAATCCTAATAGGAATTCCAGATTCCTAATAGGAATTTCAAATCCCAAATAGGAATTCCAACGCCTCCACTAGCTTTGTTCATAGTGATGCTTCCTAAGGCCCACTTGACTTTGCATTCCAGGATGTCTAGCTCTAGGTGAGTGATATCACCATTGTGATTCTAGCATGAGGTAATTAGGCTGCATTGTATAGTGGTGTGAAAATGTATAAAATTGTCTGTGAAGGATTTGGCTAACTCTTCCAAATTTATCTAAACTATACTAGTGCTCTTACTTGAACAACTGTTTAAAGTCATTATTATTGTTCATACTAATACCAGTTCTGATTTCTATTTGATTGAAATGAATTTTTAAAACAAAAATATCTCTTTCTAAATTCAAAGAAAGCTATTTGAATAAATGAGCTGGAACTCAGTGCACACCGACAATACAGAAAAAGCTTTCTGGCATAGAAACAAAATAATCTCTTTAAATAACATAGGCAAAAGCCTTCATACCAGCTCATTTAGAACAGTTTCAGATTTATGTAATTAGTAAAGTTGGATACTGGGTCTAACGTGTATTAAATGTCCTTCAGTGTACAGTGATGTTCTAGTGACTGGAAAAAATGATAAGAATTTATTTATTGTTTTGCTACATCAGTCAGTTCTGTAAATGGCTTTCTAATATGATACAATATATGCTTTTAATAGTTTTCTGTAATAAAGAGATAGTATTTATTGAGTATTTTCTGTATTCCAGCAGCTGTTCTAAACAGTATCCATGGATTATCTCATGTAACCCTCATAACAACACTGTATTGATCTCAGTGTTTTATAGATATGGTAGAGGCACACAAGGAGAACGTTATAAAACTAGTAAGTAACAGAGCTAGAATTCCATCACTAGCATTGTTATCCCAGATCTCACACCCTAATTCCCCAATACTCAAAGTGTGGTCCCCAAGCCAGTGGTATCACCATTACCTGGGAACTTTTCAGAAATGCAGACTCTCAGACTCCACCCCAGTATCACATCTTATATGCGATCTTGAGTATTCCTCTTATATATAAAGTGCATCATAAAAAAATAACTAAATGTAAACAGGGATCCAAGCTATCTGGAAATCACTTGTATAAAGAACCGAAAAAAAAAAAAAAAAAAAACCTAGACCATAAACAGCAAGTCTTTCTCTCTACCGGGCAGCTAGCTACTTCTACATCTGAGACTTTCTCCCAACTGCATTGTAGCACACTGCCTTTGAATGCAGACTCTAGACAGACTGCCTATCTGTGAACCTCAGCTCCTGTTTCTAACTATAGGACCCCAAGAAAGTTACACAGCTCTCTTTATCTCAGCTTCATCTTCTGGGAATGAGATCTAAAACTGTACTTACTTCACAGGGTTGTTGTGAAGATGAAATGAGTTAATCCATGACAAGGTTTTAAAACAGAACCTGATATCACCTGATATAAGTGATAAAATGTTTTCTGCTGTGGTTGTTGTTAGTTTTGATTCCCATCTTAAAGAGTAGAATAGAATCTCATCTCATACTTGGTAATAAACTGACAAATATTTTTGTTAGCAGGGCTTACCATGTAAAGGGATACCTTTACTGTTAGAGTTACATAAGTTCCCACTCCTGAACCCCCCTCCCACCTCCCTCCCCATACCATCCCTCTGGGTTATCCCAGTGCACCAGCCCTAAGTATCCTGTATCCTGCATCGAACCTAGACTGGCGATTTGTTTCTTGTATGATATTATACATGTTTCAATGCCATTCTCCCAAATCATCCCGCCCTCTCCCTCTCCCACAGAGTCAAAGTCTGTTCTGTGCATCTGCGTCTCTTTTGCTGTCTGTGAAGTATTTTAAAATCTGATTTTATTCTTCATATAGAGATTGAAATGATGTGTTGAATCTAAAAATACGGGCTTTGTGTTGTTCCTTTATGGCATTTTTATAGTAATTATTATTATTTTTACCAATGTTTAGATCTGTGATGGATGGGAAATAAAATATGTTCCTTCACCACAGGGATTTATTTTAGAAGCCCCATTTATATTCAAGCAGGTTTTAGTCACTTTCAAGCCTAAAACCCAAGAGGAACAGAAACTGAACAGGGAAACCATACAGAATGAAAATTCTAAATTGAGAAGCTTCCTGCCACCCACCCTTGACTTGAAAACAGAGAGGACCCCACATGTGCCCAGTGTCTTTGTAGCATCTGCCCTAAGGCACTTCCATTTTACAGAAGATGAAGCTCAGTGCCAAAATGTGGCTCGAACAAGGCACTAGGTTTGTCAGGGGTTAACATTTCCATCCAGAAACCAAGTCTCTGTACTTCTAGCCCAATCCCTCACCGAAGCCCTGGTCAAGTCAAAGAAAACAGTCAGAATAAAGCCAACCACTTTTATTATCATTCTTGTATTTTATAGGAAAAAAAAAAAAGAGGGATGTAACAAACGGGTCAGGTTGTATTTTTTAAAAAAAATGCAGGTTTGTACATGTTGTTCTATTTACACCGAGGAGCAGGCTCTCCCCGACTTCAGGCACAGCAGCTGCACTTGTCCGAGGCCCCTTTGCAGACGCAGCCCTGGGCACACTTGGCACAGCCCACGGGGCAGCAGGAGCAGCAGCCTGGGGGAGGGAAGGGGGCGGCGCTGATGAGCGTGAGGGACAGCGGATTAAGAAGGTTTCCCGCCCTTTTCGGTGGAGGCGCCACCTTCCCTGTGGAAGGGCACCCACTGCCCGACTTAAATTCCCCTCCAGCGGTGTAGGAGCTTCCCCGGTGGCTCAGACCGGAACGAATCCTCCTGCAAGGGCAGGGGGTGTGGTGCTGGGCGCGGGGAGTGCGGCGCGTGAGAAGTAGACAGAGAGGAAATTCTACTTACTCTTCTTGCAGGAGGCGCACTTGCAATCTTTGCATTTGCAGGAGCCGGCACACGTGCAGGATTCACCTGCCAGGAGAAAGATGCAAGAACGGTCCCTGGAGACCCGAACGCGGGCAGGCGGGCTAGCAGCCCGAGTTTGAGTCCCAGTTCCACAACCAATTCGTGGGAACCTGGGCGAGCCACAAACACGAATCGCCTTATCGGTCAATCGGGGTCTCCTAGTTGAACTCAGAGGAGAGGAGGGTACACGGAAACCTTATCGAAAGGGCAAACAGTGCCCTGAAAGTGAGTGATGAGGAGTCAGAGACTCTCTAGCTCTGCGATGGCCACCCAGCCCCAAACCAGAGGTCCTTACCCGCGGTGCAGGAGCAGTTGGGATCCATGGCAAGCTGAAGCGGAGGCTGAGGTCCGGAGACGGCTGAGCAAAGGATCGCGAAGATGTCGAAGGGGCGTGCTGGAGCGGAGCGGGCGGTGGGCTGCCTTTATAGCGGAAAGGAGCTGGGGCGAGTGCAAAAACCCTCCGGGGCCGGGCGCTGCCTGCACCCGCCCCGCGCTGAGTCACTGGCGGGCCGCGCGGCTCACCGAGCTGTGCACACGGGCCACCAGGCATCAGTTCCCAGAAGCCGCCCTACGTGCGCCGGGGCGATGGAGGGGAGGGCCGGGCGCAGAGCGGGGAGCACCGCGTGCAGGGCGGCCCGGGCCGTGCGCCGAGCCCGCTGCCCCTGCCCTCGGCGTGTCCAAAGTTTCCGCCACCGCCTGCCCCTCCCCCAGCTCTCCCGCCCCTCCCCTCCCCCGCTTAAATGTCCTTCAGTGTACAGTGATGTTCTAGTGACTGGAAAAAATGATAAGAATTTATTTATTGTTTTGCTACATCAGTCAGTTCTGTAAATGGCTTTCTAATATGATACAATATATGCTTTTAATAGTTTTCTGTAATAAAGAGATAGTATTTATTGAGTATTTTCTGTATTCCAGCAGCTGTTCTAAACAGTATCCATGGATTATCTCATGTAACCCTCATAACAACACTGTATTGATCTCAGTGTTTTATAGATATGGTAGAGGCACACAAGGAGAACGTTATAAAACTAGTAAGTAACAGAGCTAGAATTCCATCACTAGCATTGTTATCCCAGATCTCACACCCTAATTCCCCAATACTCAAAGTGTGGTCCCCAAGCCAGTGGTATCACCATTACCTGGGAACTTTTCAGAAATGCAGACTCTCAGACTCCACCCCAGTATCACATCTTATATGCGATCTTGAGTATTCCTCTTATATATAAAGTGCATCATAAAAAAATAACTAAATGTAAACAGGGATCCAAGCTATCTGGAAATCACTTGTATAAAGAACCGAAAAAAAAAAAAAAAAACCTAGACCATAAACAGCAAGTCTTTCTCTCTACCGGGCAGCTACCTACTTCTACATCTGAGACTTTCTCCCAACTGCATTGTAGCACACTGCCATTGAATGCAGACTCTAGACAGACTGCCTATCTGTGAACCTCAGCTCCTGTTTCTAACTATAGGACCCCAAGAAAGTTACGCAGCTCTCTTTATCTCAGCTTCATCTTCTGGGAATGAGATATAAAACTGTACTTACTTCACAGGGTTGTTGTGAAGATGAAACGAGTTAATCCATGACAAGGTTTTAAAACAGAACCTGATATCACCTGATATAAGTGATAAATGTTTTCTGCTGTGGTTGTTGTTAGTTATGATTCCCATTTTAAGAGCAGAATAGAATCTGATCTCATACTTGGTAATAAACTGACAAATATTTTTGTTAGCAGGGCTTACCATGTAAAGGGATACCTTTACTGTTAGAGTCCAAATCATAAATTTTAGTTTTTGTATTTTCTGCAAACTCTCTCCTTGCGGCACTTTCTGCCTGTGAGTTCTCCTAAACACCACTTCATTGTGCTACTTAACTAGTTAAGTCCAGTGCACTCAATTCAAAATCAACATGAAACGTGATGGCATAGTGAATTTTTAAATGTAGCGTATGCTTTTAAATGAAATAAAACTAATGAATGAGGCTTGTATGCCCATTTGGCCAACCACTTGGAGAAGTAATACAGAACAGTCAGAATAAAGTGTCTGTTTAAAGGCTGAATGCTTCAGAAGCTGCTTGTTTTCTTTTGGACATTATTCTGATGTTGTGCATACAGTTAATCATGATAGTCTTTAGGGGAATAATGGTTTAGTGTGCAGGCACTCACTTAACAGCTATTTAAGATTACATCTAACGTGTGAAGTGAGGCTGCATGTTCCTGAAAAGTACCACTTTGAAATCCCATTTGTGGAAGGCACTAAGATAAAAATAGTCGGTAAAAAGAATATCCTGGGAAACTTTTAAATTGTCAATTCTGGGACACATACCCAGAAAGTTCAGTTCATTAGGCCTGGGATGAGGCCCACCTGGGTGTTTGAACTTTTAACAAATGGCCAAAGTGATTCTACTTAAACTAGTGTCCTCGAGTACCCTTGGAGAACCACTGAAGTAGTGGCGAAGACATGAATTGAAAAGAGCTTTTGTTGACTCCCCTTCCTTCTGGCAACATTGTCCTCTTTGGTACTAGTGGTTTTCCATCCTGTGACCCAATTTTCTTATTTGTCCTCTCCATCCATCAGTGGTTCCCAAGCCAGTCTTTAATTTTTCTGCTTTTCTCTCTCTTGTTTTTTTTTACCTTTTCTCAAAGAATATATCTTTTGGATTTATCAGTCATATCTGTGCAGATGGTTCTACAAAATAACCACAAAAGTCTGTTTAATCTAAAAATCTCTAAGCCAAAATTCAGGTGCTGTAATCAATTTAGAGCCTATGGGCAACATTAAAAGAAAGAAGTAGTTCAGTTCAGTCGCTCAGTCATGTCCGACTCTTTGCGACCCCGTGAATCACAGCACGCCAGGCCTCCCTGTCCATCACTAACTCCTGGAGTTCACCCAAATTCATGTCCATTGAGTCGGTGATGCCATGCAACCATCTCATCCTCTGTCATCCCCTTTTCCTCCTGCCCTCAATCCTTCCCAATATCAAGGTCTTTTCAAATGAGTCACCTGTTCACATCAGGTGACCAAAATATTGTAGCTTCAGCTTCAACATCAGTCCTTCCAATAAGAAGTAGTAAAAAAGAATAAAAAGAAGTAGTAAAAAGGAATAAAATAGGGTGAAATGGAATAGATCAAAGCAAGAGAAGCAGTGTTTCACGAGACTTTCATTTAAGATATGTGTGCACACCTACACATTAGATTGCAATGTATTTTGTTTGAACCTTGTAGGTCATAATTCAAAAAGTTTGAAAGATACTCTCTGAGTTTTGGTCTCCTGGATTTCAGTGTGACATTACAAGCACTATGTTTTCCCATGTGTTCCACTCATATATCTGCTGTGTCTCTATTCTGGACATTACCAATTTGTATAATCTGTTCAAAATCATCAGTATGCAGGTCAGGAAGCAACAGTTAGAACTGGACATGGAACAACAGACTGGTTTCAAGTAGGAAAAGGAGTACGTCAAGGCTGTATATTGTCACCCTGCTTATTTAACTTATATGCAGAGTACATCATGAGAAACGCTGGACTGGAAGAAACACAAGCTGGAATCAAGATTGCCGGAAGAAATATCAATCACCTCAGATATGCAGATGACACCACTCTTATGGCAGAAAGTGAAGAGGAACTAAAAAGCCTCTTGATGAAAGTGAAAGAGGAGAGTAAAAAAGTTGGCTTAAAGCTCAATATTCAGAAAACGAAGATCATGGCATCTGGTCCCATTACTTCGTGGGAAATAGATGGGGAAACGGTGGAAACAGTGTCAGACTTTATTTTTGGGGGCTCCGAAATCACTGCAGATGGTGATTGCAGCCATGAAATTAAAAGACGCTTACTCCTTGGAAGAAAAGTTATGACCAACCTAGATAGCATTTTCAAAAGCGGAGACATTACTTTGCCGACTAAGGTCCGTCTAGTCAAGGCTATGGTTTTTCCAGTGATCATGTATGGATGTGAGAGTTGGACTGTGAA